>QODF01000222.1:1058419-1089754 GCA_024372805.1 Oostethus manadensis
CACACACACACGGTGGTTGGGACTCCTTGCAAATCGGGTTCAACTGCTACGTTAGAATCTTCAACACAAAAGACGACAGCGGCATTTGCATGTTTGATGGTTTGTGTCTGACTGGGAGTGCACTTGTGTGATTTAAGGTGAAGAAAGGCGTGGCCTTCATGCAACCATGAACTATGTGCACATGCAGAGTACCCTCATGCATATTGCAGCGCATGCAACCAACATAAAGGTCTCACAGGCACATTAAGGTGTATGATGGCTTAGAGGAGCTAGCCCGATGTGATTAGAGCTAATCTCTGCCTGGTAGGTAATATTAGACCAGCAAAGCATTCCCAGCAGCTGAGGAGTTTATCTGCATCTGCATCAAACAATGCAGCATGCGTGCACTCACACGAAGCATTTTGTCCTGCGTCTCCTGAACAAAGATGCAATTAAAAGGGAGTTCAGTGGACCCGGTTAAGGTCAATGCCCCTAGACCGGCTGACTGATGTCAACATAAGTGGTTGTTGACATTACGGAAAACGAAAATTACAGTGGCGTGCCTTTATATGGACACCTCCAGACTGGCTGAATGATTCATTGGACTCCTTTTGGAGTCCTAAGAATCCCTTTGGACTGCCGAAATGATGCCGACATAAGCGGTTGTCACCAGAATTCATTCATTCATTTATTTTCTGTACCGCTTATCCTCATTACGGTCGCGGGGATGCTGGAGCCTATCCCAGCCGACTTTGGGTGGGAGGCGGGGTACACCCTGGACTGGTCGCCAGTCAATCGCAGGGCACATATAGACAAGCAAACAGTCACACTCACATTCATACCTATGGACAATTTAGACTGGCCAATGAAGCTAACATGCATGTTTTTGGAATGTGGGAGGAAACCGGAGTACCCGGAGAAAACCCACACACGCACGGGGAGAACATGCAAACTCCACACAGAGATGCCCAACAGAGATTCCAACCCTGGAACTCCTGACTGTGAGGCCAACATGCTACCCATTCATCCACCGTGCGGCCCTCATCAGAAATATGACCGAAAATGTTAAAGTAAATACAGCCAATCTTGTTTATGTTGACAAAGTTCCGACTCCCTGACTGACGTCGACAGAAACGTTTGTCGACAAAACCAAAATAAGAGGTTATCAACACAAACGGAACCAAAAACTGGAAGCAAGTACAGTGGACCTCGTTTATATCAACACCATTTGAACTGGTTGACTGACGTCAACATAAACGGTTATCAACTTAACCAAAATGAAAATTGGCAGTAAGTACAGTGACACCCGTTTATGTCTACGCCCAAAGGACTGGCTGACTGATGTCAACATAAGTAGCTGTTGACCTATCCAAAACTGAAACTTTAAAGTAAGCACAGTGGAGCATGTTTATGTTGATGCCTTCGGACTGGCTGATAGATGTCGACATAAACGGTTGTCGACATCACCAAAAGCGAATGTTAGTACAGTGGAATCGGTGTATTTTGATGCCCCTCGGACTGGCTGACTGATGTCAGTCGGGTGTCGACTGAAGCGGTTGTCAACATAGGCGGAACCAAAAGCAGAACGCGTTTATGTCGACATCAGTCAGCCAGTCCGAACGGTGTCTACATGAACTGTTATCAACACAACCAAAATGGAAAATTGAAAGTAATCGACTTTAGACCGTGAAGCGCCGGTATCGGAGATATCGACATTTCAGTATCGGTGCGCACATCCCGAGCATGCTCTCCTCGCGTTTGAAGCAAATTCAAGGGTTTTGTGCAACGGGAGTCCATATTTTCTCAAGCAAATGATTCCGTGTGGAAGATGAAGAAGAAAGATGGCAAGGGCGTCGGTATGGAAGTTTGTAGGCAACTTGCTGCCGCGTCTGTTCCAAGGTGCGAGGGATGGCGAGACACTGCCGCTCCGGCAGCTCGCGCTAATTTTTCTCGGCAATCTTCTCAGATGAGAAGAACTTTTGCCAACACGGGTGAGTACTTTTATCCAAGTCCTGCAGGATTAACTACGCCTTTCCATGACGTACAGGAGGGATGTGTGCCACATGAGCGTTCACACTGCATCACACGGCATACCTTACCCTTCATATCCACATACCAATAAGGTATGTGGTCGCATTTGAAAAAAACGAATTGTGCTGTTCACACTGACATGGAAAATTCCGATACAGGTGGCACATGAGCAAAAAAAAAAGGTGACGATTACGTTTGGCATTCCTGAAATGCAACTGAGTCTTTTTCTCCCTTTCTATAGTTTACGTTGCTGCATGAGCTGCCTCTAATGACGCAGAAAACAGATACAGGCTCCCTCCGCAACACCACCCAAACAGCCTCTGGCTGTTCAAAACGCCACGTCTCTGCAGCCCGCATGCCGGCTGGCTCGGATACGCGAAAGGATTGTGTCCTCAAGCGCTCCCGCTCAGCGCCTGGCGCTCACTCAGGCGAGTATGGCCGGTGCTTGCAGACCTGGCAGGTGGCGGAGGCAGCAAGCATCTGTGTTTACATCGCCACGTCTCGAGAAAGTGTCATAGTATTCTCTATGGAGCTGTGTGTGGGTTTACCTGGATTGGATTAACTGGAGGTTATTGTGGGGAAGGAAAGAAGAGACAATCACCCAGCTGGCTTCTGTCATCTCGTAGTAGTAGTAGTAGTAGTAGTAGTAGTAATAATCGGAAATAATACCTGCCTAACTATTGGCAGCCTGAAATAACACTTTGTATCATTCATTCATTCATTTTCTATGCCGCTTATCCTCATTAGGGTCGCGGGGATGCTGGAGCCTATTCCAGCAGACTTTGGGCGGGAGGCAGGGTACACCCTGGACTGGTCGCCAGCCAATGGCAGGACACATGTAGACAAACATTCACACTCTAATGGACAATTTAGAGCGGCCAATGAAGCTAACATGCATGTTTTTGGAATGTGGGAGGAAAGCGGAGTACCCGGAGAAAACCCACACACGTGCGGGGAGAACATGCAAACTCCACACGGAGATGCCCAACGGAGATTCGAACCCAGAACCTCCTGACTGTGAGGCCAACATGCTACCCATTCCACCACCGTGCGGCCCACTTTGTATCATCTAGAAGCTTATTGCAGAAAAGAATAAAAGAAGAATAAAGCATAAAATGTACGTTCAATAAACATGGAGAATTCCTATAAGGTTCTAAAAAATAAAAAAAAACCTCTTATAATATTACAACTTACAATTTTGACTTATATTATATTATTATATTTTTAGAATGACCCCTGGAGACCCCCGGTCTAAACCGTAACTACTCATCGTTCCACAACACCTGATCCGCACTCACCGCACAGCATCATGGGATTGTAGCGTGTGCCCAAATGGACACTCATGCATCCTGAACATAATCTCCACGCGTTTCATCGACAACTAAACCCTCAGCACTTAAAGGCCCGGCGACGTCGTCACGCACGATGGCGACTAGCAGGAGTCAGACAGAAAAGGCGCGCGAGGCAAACGGCGAGATGCGTTGTCGTGGTGACAGGCGCCATGGTTATACGACGGCGGGGGAAATGGGAGAGCGGAGAACGAGAGGGACCCTCGGAGAGGAGCTAAACCCACCAGTAGGACTGGTTTGATCCATTTGGGGAGGATAATAACGTCTGATGTTAAACCTGAAAAAAGACTTCTTATATAACGACCCAGATGAGGACATTTGGTTGCAATTGACCTGATGCTCTAAAACGACCAATCGTAAGCGAGCAGGGCGGTGCCAATCGCAGAATCAGCCCCCCTCCCCGTTGATTTAATACAATTTCCAAAAAGCTCCGTCTCTTAATGTCCTGCCTCTTCAACACACGCTGAATTAAACATGCCAATAACACGGGCTTTTGCTGGCTGAATTCTGATTACACTGGGTAGGGAAATGCGTGTGTGCGTTGTTGTGCAATAAAAATAAAATCACTTCCTGTGCACAGCCTGCACGGATTGTCCCACAAATGCATTTTAGTCACAACGGCAAAGCTACGCCGCGTTTCGAATGTTGCAGTGGTTGCCGAAGGACGCAATGAGCTAGTGGCTAGTGCGAGGCGACGGGAAGTGAGATCGGTTCAACACCATTCCCTCCCTATACAGTATGTTTCACCAAAGGTCTTTCGGGGTTGGAGCTTATCCCAGCTGAGAGAGCATGCACATAGTCCGGTGTCTGTCACAGGATCGTTTTGGACTTTCTCACTGTTTGCATACATACGTTGTCTTTGTTTGCTACCGGTTTCTCCACCTGTTGACATTCAGGTGCTGTCTAATCGGGATGTCCCCATTTTTGGCATCCAATCTGATCAGAGTTTTTCATCATCCTGATCCCATCCGGTAAAGATTCTTATTTCTTTTTAAAATATTGCACCATGACAGAGGAGTCCGGGCACAGTAAAGGACAACCGCTGTAGCCGCGAGCTGAATATCCAGTGTAGTCACCGAACTCGTTACCCGAGGACCAGACTGTGGCAAAACCAGACCACCATCGTAGTATTATTATTATGCACATTTCATTGTCGTCCCTCCCCTAATGACCAAACAGCCTCTGGGAGGGACAAAAAGAGGGACAGGGTATGTTTTTCCTGTCTCAAACAAACCGGTCTAGACAGACACCCACAAGACTTTGGCCAGCCTACTTGGAAGTTCCTCAAAATCTTCCTTGTTTATTTGAGCTAAGAAGCCTTGTGTACACTTGCCCATATATGTGTACACTGCCTGCTGCAGGTGGTCAGGTCTAGGTTCAGCAACACTATGTGCTCCAAGAATGAGGTCAGCTGACTACCTGAATATACGAAATGAGCAGGTTATTCCACCAATGGATGTTTTCTTCCCTGATGGCAATGCCAGGATTCATCGGGCTCAGATTGGGGAAGGGCGGTTCAGAGAGCGACGAGACATCAATTTTCACACATGGAGTCCAGACCTTAACCCCCTTGAGAATCTTTGGGATGTGCTGGAGAAGGCTTTGAAAAAATTAAACATTATATATATTCTACAATGTTCCATGGGCCTATAAAAACAAGCTGTGGGCCGCAAGTGGCCCCTGGGGCGCACTTTGGACACCCCTGCTTGAGGGAACAATGGTAAAGAAAGAGAGAAGGGGAGTGCTATTGCAGCTAGAACTAATTGATGCCTTAGGTGAACTCCACGCTACACAAGCGAGTCGGTGTAGCGTATGCCGATGCATCAACACATAAGTATCAGCATTAGTATTCCCTGGACATATTCAGGGGCAGAGTACAAAAAGTGCATACACGTTGGCGCGTCTGACATAGTAAAAGCTCCCTAGCTTCTAGGTACCCAAAGCCCCTTGACAGCGCTATCACCGTTACCTCCTAATGACGCCGCATCATGAGCAAGTGGGGCTTCGACATCTTGTCCAAGGACACTTTCACGTGGTCACGGCGGGATAGAACCAGCAACCTTCAGGCCGGGAGACGACGACTCCACCGTGCAAGTCGTTAAAAAATAAACTCCCGACACTTCATGGCGGTGTGATAGCGTGGGGGGACGTTTGAAGAGCAACTGATTAACGAGAACATCAACAAAATGCAAAATGTGTGCTGACATTTAGCTGCGAACGTGGCATGTGTATGGAAAAAAGTTGCAACTGTGCGTCACCGACTTTGCACAGCCATGTATGCAGTATTTGAAAGGGAAAAGTAAACACCATGTTACTATATTACCACTACGATCTACCGTTTTTTTAAGACCCATCTGTACATCTTACACAAACACTTGGTGTTTTTCTCTACTAAGGAGCATTTTACGTAAATGCAGGGGTGGGTTGCCAGGTTTCAGGAAGCGTAAGGGAGGAGAGATGGGGAATGTCTGCCGGAGGGTGAATAATTAAACACAAAGGACTTTCACACCGGTAGCCCATGTGACCGACACACGTCCAGCACTGTGCCCTTTTGGTGGCCTTCTTACGAGGAGTTTGAAACAATTACGTTCGGGGCTATTTTCAACCCCGGGTCGACGACATGGCATTTAAGTTCAACCAAAATACCACACGCTCGCAGACACAAAGAACTGGATTGTACCAACACCGGCCAAACCCAGACACACCAATGTCAGTCAATATTGCTTGCCCGGCCCATGAGGGCTGAGTCACTGGGTCACTATTCTTTGAGTAGGTAGCGGGCGACGCCCTTTTTTAATCTGCATTATGTGTGATAGTTTGGACTCTGCACTGTATTAGCGTACCCAACGGTCTATCAAGCCACTGATTAAAGTGGATCATTGCTGGCGAATGGGAGTTCACATACTTGTGGAAACTGACCTAATGCGAAGAAACGCTGCCATCGTGATGAGAATGACAGTTCGTGTGGGTAAGTAATTCCCTGGCGAACGGCTCAATCAGGACGGGGCGTGGAAAAAGTACTTTTACTGTACAAATTTAGCCTACTCAACAAGCATTTGCAAATGCGTCACAGTTTGTTTCAAGTTCAGGCTGTAGAGTACAGATAAATACAGATATGAACAGTTTCTCAATAATACTTCAAATCAGGGGGTGCGAAAACATTTCCGTCCCTTGTGGGGGGGGACAGAAAATAACAGAACTACATCCATTTCTCAATTATGGATGTATTGCATCAGTAAATGGTAGTTTTTTTGCATTTAATGTATTCAGTAACCCAAAAGTCACACACACTGTACTGGTAAAAATAAGTGTAAAATGTAAAAAAACATGGAATTCTAAAAGTTCAAACTGAATTTGGAAATAATAAAACGGATTTCACAGGGCCCTAAACGTGTGCCCTGAGATTGGCCACTGGCGACCAGTCAGCTGGGATAAGCTCCAGCATACCCCCGTCACCCGAGTGAGGACGAGCAGCATAGAAAATGCAGGAATTAATCATATTTGATCTCCTCTCTCACTCTTTCTGACCGGTCTAGAAAGCAAAACATTCACCACTCCACCCAGTCCATCAATACCAGATAAAGATCCACCATGTTTACCACAATGCAAAAAAGAGTTGAATGAAAAAAGCCTCAACCATTCCCAGTGCACATGGAAAGGGACTCCGTCCCGGCACCATAGTTGCACCTGACCCACATATCCTGTCTTTCCAATAGACAGACCATCAGAGGGAGCTGGAAGCCACGGGACAGACCTTATTAAATACTGCAGTGCATGTTGGCTAGAAGAGGAACAAAAAAAACCAGCAGTGCGGCGCTTGTGCAGCCATACATACGCTGTCAACTGGTCCGTCATCTGCATACGGCCTCCTCCTCAAGCAGCAGAAGCGAGCGGACGCAACACCGCTCAAGAAGAGCTTACGCTCTACTTTGCTACAGCCCTAGTGTGTGCAGCATTCCCTTTAAGGTTCATGTCAAATGGGAAAACACAACCCCAATCCGGAGCTCCGAGCGGAGGCCATTTTCTACGGCTACGTTCACGCAGGGGTTGCAAGCAACCAAAATTCCGTCCAAATTACACAGTCTAGGCTGAGCGCGCTGATGCTTGTGTAATTACTTGTGCAGTCTGGCCCACAGAAGAACACCACGGACGGGTCTGAGACCTCACGACGCGACTAGAGGAGAACGTGACAGATGGACTACGGAACGTGTTCCAGTCATACTGCTACACACTAAAGTATCGTTACCGAGCGTCGCATCAGATCAATACTAGTGAAAGCAGAAGTCCTTTGGCGGCAAAAAGCCAAAAGTTTTTGTTTGTTTTGTTTTTTCGCACTATTGACTTCATTATTCTCAATCGGTTCTGAGGAAATGATTTTATTATCCTCTTGATACAGTAATAGTTGCCAAACAAATATATTTGTTTTGGCCTAAAATTTTGCTCAACACACTGAAGGCCAAATTATGAAATCATTCAATCATCTTGAAAAATTCAGTATCAGCAGCACTTAGTTGGTATCGCATCAACACCAAAATACTCATCGCGGTGTGGTCCGGAACCAGCGATAAACAAGGCACGACTGCGAATGACAACCCGCGTATCCTCATTAGGGTCGCGGGTATGCTGGAGCCTATCCCAGCAGGCATTGGGCGAGAGGCGGGGTACTCCCTGGACCGGTCGCCAGGTTCTTGGCCAGTCAGACAAACAAGCTTCACACTCACATTCACACAATTTAGAGTCGCAATTCACCTAACGTGCACGTTTTTTGGAGTGTGGGAGGAAAGCTGCGTCATATCAGAGAAAATGATGCCAACGATGACGTCACTTCTTACTATTATGTGGTGCAGAGCGGCCTTTCCAGTGCAACTTCGTTGTCACTATTGTGCAATGACAATAAAGACTGTTCTATTCCTCCCGCCCACCCAGCAAGCCAATGCATGTCACAATTACAGGAGACAAGAACAAACGGAAGGAAGCGGACATACAGGGGTGTGAAAAACTATTTGCCCCCTTCCTCATGTTTGTCACACTTAAATGTTTGTGCTCATAAAAAAGAGTTAACTATTAGTCAAAGATAACATAATTTAACACAAAATGATGACTGCCAAGACTTTTGGGAAAATTTCTTGTGGACTGACGAGACAAAAGTAGAACTTTTTGGAAGGTGCGTGTCCCGTTCCATCTGGCGTAAAAGTAACACAGCATTTCATAGCAACAGTCAAATATGGTGGTGGTAGTGTGATGGTCTGGGCTTGTTTTGCTGCTTCAGGACCTGGAAGGCTTGCTGGGATAGATGGAAGCATGAATTCTACTGTCTAGCAAAAAATCCTGAAGGAGAAGGTCCGGCCATCTGTTGGTCAACTCAAGCTAAAGCCATTTTGGATGCTGCAGCAGGACAATGATCCAAAACACACCAGCAAATCCACCTCTGAATGGCTGAAGAAAAACCAAATGAAGACATCGGAGTGGCCTAGTCCAAGTCCTGACCTGAATCCCATGGAGATGCTGTGGCATGACCTTAAGAAGGCGCTTCATGCTAGAAAAGTCTCAAATAAAGCTGAATGACAACAATTCTGCCAAAATTCCTCCAGAGCGTGTAAAAGACTTGTTGCAAGTTATGGCAAACGTTTGATTGCAGTTATTGCTGCTAAGGGTGCCCAAGCAGTTATTAAGTGCAGGGGCAATGACTTTTTCAAAGTGGGAAGTTTTCTCCCTAAATAATAAAAACATTCATTTCAAAACTGCATTTTGTGTTTACTTGTGTTATCTTTGACTAATATTCAAATGGGTTTGATGATCAGAAACATTTATGTGACAAACATGCAAAATAATAAAAAGTCAGGAAGGGGGCAAATAGTTTTTCACACTACTGTATACTGTGATCGCTATTTCGGGAACGCGTGCAATGCCAGGAATGGATTTGAGACAAACCTACACTGTGCACCCTCAGGAACTACACGGTACATGGTGAACATAGTACACAAATGAAAGTGTATGGACAGTCGTCTGTGGGCGTTGTTGCGTGATAACGCGTCATCCCCGTTAGGTTGTACTATATCAACTTGCCCTTTCGAGCGGCGCTTCCATGCACTTTCCGGAGGTCAGACGTTGCTGACTTGTCTTGAATGCAACAGAGGGGCCATGTAATGTTAGCACAAGTGACAACAATCGAATGCTATTATCTGTATTAACCCCAAAATGATGGTTCCTTGACATCAAATCTCACAGGAAGTGCAGTTTTTCCGCTTACATTCAGGTATTTGCGGCGGCCCGCCGCTCACAATATGGTAGCGCCACAAACGGACGTACGTATGCATCGTAGCGAGTCAACCAAGTCGTGCATTTACTGGGTCATCTAACACAAGTGCTCACAAAAGGCCAAAGTATTTGCAGAGAGTGCAGGGCAGGTACACAAGCCCGGCAAGAGTCCATTAACAACGACCGCAATCTACGTAATTTAGGGGTGCCCAAAATATAGATTAGATAGACAGAATAGAATGTAGAAACAAAATACACACAAAAAAATGGAAAAACTAAAAACACAGATTTGCGTGCGTTGTGCAAAAAGCACGCTAATGCCATCTTGACCCTCCTGCAACCCACAATGCCCGGGTAGGCTGCTACTGTGTGTTGTTGGTCGATGACAGAAATACGCCACATTCAGCCACGTCAAAGACAAAAACTAAACAAATATGGCTTTTACGAGGAGGTCTGAGGAGCGACAAAACAAGTTTGCTTCCACAGCGCTCCTCCCACTAGTGAGCGGGCCGTGTTTATTGCCCTGCTCGTAAGAGGCCGGCTTTGGACAGCAGAGGATTACGGCATGCCAGGTCAAGGAAACGCTAAAGCAAGCCAACGTCTGAGAAGCTGGCCTAGATCTGTTTGCAGACAACGAGTTAGTAAAAACTGCATATTTCATGTGCCTTTTGAGTGAATCCATGAGACTGGGAAACGACTAAACACCCTCAGAGTGAGCTCGATTCTGGGATGCGATCGGGACATGCAGAACCGTGCGATCATTTAGTATCACGCCCAACATGTGAGTATCATCAACGACGTGAGGGAAAGAAAATACGCAAGCGGACACCTAATGAAGATACAGCATCCAACAGAAAATCCCAGCTTTGACCGCACAGGAGCCCCAACAGCCACTTCCTGTGTCTCTCTGCTGGGAAGCGCTACACTTCCTGAAAGCAGAACTGTTCGGTGACGTCTCAGTGTCATGCTTCAGCCGGGCCCTGAGCCAAAGGTGCTTTGCACGGCTGCTAGACACACCTTTCTGCACTCAGGAACAAAGGGTGAGCGGGAAGTGACAATTTGAAATCACAGCAGCTCATAAGAAGCTGCCGGAGATTGCTCTTAACGTTACCGGGAGCAGAAATGATACCGGATATAATAATCAGTAGACATTAGCAGATTTCTAACATAGTTGCAAATGGGGATTAATGCATTGGAAAAGCGATTAATTTGAATACGTGTTTTAATCATTTTACAGCCCAATTGTAAATATAAACAAACCTTCTGTTGTTGCTTCATTTTTGATGTCACAAAAACAACTGCGAGTGCTTTTGGATGAGGGGTGGGCTGGCGGAAGCACCCGCCGCTCGGTGAGAAGAGCACCGTCGAAATCTATCTTTTGTGGCGATCCAAAAATAAATTTGTGCATGAAAAACACTGAGCTTAAATTGTACTACAACCTTTACATGCAAATGTCAACGGACCTCGAAACTTTTTGTGTCCGACTGTTCAGTGTTTCAGTACTTTTAACATAACGTCTCGAACGAGGACCCAAACAGCAAAATCCACAACAGGTGACTTTTTTTTGCCTTTCTGTGACTTGTCCAGAATCCCAGTTTGACAGTCTGAGCCCCGAGCATCCAACTCGAGGCCCGGCAGCCAGATTCAGCCCGCCGTGTCTTTTTTGTGGCCCCCAAAAGCCAAAAGCTTTGTTGTCAAAGCCCATTTTAAATGAACTGACTTCCTTGAGTGATATCAGTGCATGCGCGCTGGTCAAACAAGACAAACTAAATGAAAGGAGGTATGGATACATTGCTACGGTTTCCATGTCACCCGCAGCGAAAACGAGTTTGCCCTTCCCTCTGAGACCAGCCTGTTTGATGATGCGTCACTATGGGTACCGGTGATTCATTGTTAGGCGTTGTCTTGGTCTTGTGATGTCAGAACGTGAACGGCATTATGATGTGCGCACATTGTTTACGTCTTACCTTCTTGCCCACGGTGCCGGTCTTGGCGAGGCAGGACTTTCCCAGGGAAAGGTACCCGCCGATGACCTCAATCTCCCCCACACCGGGATAGCGTTTCTTCAGGAGGGTGCCCAGCTGACTGTACGGGGCCTGAGGGGGCGTGGACCCCGGTGAGGAGTCCGTTAAGGTTTCGTGCTGGGGTTCAGGTGAACCGGGCTGGGTCTCAGCCTCCACCCTACGTTTAGGCACCACAGTGAATGTGTTCCCCTTTCGCCTCTGCACCATGGGGCTGTAAGTGGGGACACGATGGGGGTGATCCACCTCGATGTCGTCTATGTTTGTTACCGGGAGGTGATCTGCGGGGATGGGGGCTTTAGTTGGGGTGGGCGGCAAAGGGTCTGGGGAGACGGGGGGTGAGGAAGATGGAGAGGAAGTCGGGGCAGGTGGAGTAGCGGGAGATGGAGAGGTTGGTGGTGGCGTTGGGCTTGTGGCAACAGGGGGAGGCAGTAGGGTCTTGTGTGGCCTCGCCACCTCCGTTTTGGCCTCCTTCAGTTTTTGGAGTATCATAGCAGGTGCAGATACGTGAGAGGATGGCGCTCCCGTCACTGACTGCTCTGCCACTTGGTGAGAAGGCGATGTGTTAGCCGGGGCGGCCGGCGTGGCCGGGGCCGCGTGGCGGCTCTCAGGTGAGGGACTAAGACGTCGCTTGGGGATCACCGTGAAGGAGTTTTTGGACCGCAGTCGTAGATTTGCCAGGGCTCTTGCCTGTGTGTCGCTGTCAGGGATTTGGGAGAGGTCCGGCTTAGGGGAGGCACGGATCTCAAAATCGGGCGACGTACGCAGCAACTTGGATGAAAGGGACTCGGCACGCACGCCACACGTCTGCAAAGATGATGGCACATCAGGATCCACCTTGAGCGCCTCATCTGGTTCATCTCGAGAAGGGACGGCTGCACCGTGACCTCCACTATCTTCAAGTCGTTGGCCGAAGGAAGTCACGGACTTGGAGGCTTCTGTGGGACGCTGATGGCTGCTTGGCTCAAATACTGGAGAATGGGGTTTAGGTTTGGAAGAACTCTGGGAGACGGGCGATGATGCCTGCCTTCTGCCCACGGTATCGGCCCGCCCCGCCCCGGGATTTGGCACTACATCCAGCTGTGGCTTGGCCCAGGTTCTTGGCCTTCTGCTGACACTTCCGTCCAGGTCCAGAAGGTTCTCTGTGCTGTGAGACTTTTGCTGCAGCTTCCCGTAGTTGGTGTCAAACTTCTGCAGGATCCGGCTCACCATTCCCTGACCCTCACCTGCCTCACGCGATGACAGGTCTTTGTGGTTGGTCCGACCAAGGGTACTCAAGTTCTCCTCGCTTTTGCTCAACGTGGTGTCATAAATGACAACTTCTTTGGCTCTTATCTCCGTTACAGCGTTGCATCTCCGATCCAAGAGCTCGTTCATTGAGCAATAACAGCTCGGCTGCCAAACTGGACTTTTTACCTCTTCCCTGTCGGTAATGTAATCCGGGTCCGACTCGATGATGATAATGTTCTCCGCTCGGATAGTCCGCAGACCGGGGACGTTGCCGTACAGCTCCAAGATGTGCTGGATGGGACGGGCGGCGTTTCCCCGCTCCTGCCGCCTCCTCCGCTCCTTTTCCAGCTTGATGAAAGGGTTCTCCTCCAGAGGGCCGAGGCTCTCGCGGAGCACCAGGCTCTCCCGCCCGTCGTCCTCCCCCGCGGCGGCCCCTCGCGCTTCTTTGTTTCTCGCCGCCGTGACGGGGTAGTTCCGCGCCGGGTCGTCTCGCTCAGGTCCGTCCCCGTTGCTGCCGTTGAACGTCTGCGCTCCGTTGACGCGGTTGGGGCTCCCGCCTCCGCCGTCGTCCGCGGCTGCCCCGGAGCCGCCGCTCTTCGCTTTCCTCCGCTCCAGGATCTCTCGCTTCCAGGCCGGCATCCTCGAGCTCTCCGGCCCGGCGAAGCCTGCCTCTCCGACGCCAGACATTGCGGGGGTGTGCGAGGAAGCGATACGGGGGTCTTGCCGGGGCCCCGGTGCGGCTACGTGGCCTGTGTGCGACCGTACCTGCAGCACTGCTCACGGTGCGGAGCCATACATCTCTACACCACCCTTTTCCCTTTCCGTGGCTTAGTTGCTTCCACGGTCCCCGAAAGCCGCCCCGCCTCCAGCCACTTTTAGGGTCCTGCTCGCCTTTCGATTGGCTGTTTTGTCCTGCAGCCACGCCCATTTGGTAAGGTTGGTGCAAACCACGCCCACTTCTATTGTTGACTGGCCGAGGAGACCTGTCAATTAAACGGTGTGGCGTTTACGTTCACCTGGCCTCTCCCAGGAGAAAGCACTACAAACACACCTTGTGTGTATAAAATAAAACTGGGCGGGGTCTGTGACGATTCATCCAGCAAGTCGCCGATGCCGCCTTTAGGGGACCACATGAATCAGTACCTTGACGACTACCGGTCCTCATGTCGTATTTACAACCAAGCCCTTTGAAAGCACAAATTAGCACTAGCTTGTTAGAAATGTAGGCGAGACGTGCCTCTCGCGCCCCCTTGTGGCTGAAATGGGAATTGGCTGCGCGCCATCATCAATTCGTAAGCACGCGTGACATAAATATGGATTTATTTACACAATATTTACAGATAACAAGGATGCAGTTATATGAAAACAACATGAATCGATGTGGGCTTCTGTCCCAAACACCACATACACACAATACATCATGTCACACAGGGAATGAGGCTTTAAATGTTGCAGATACACCAGAGCGTAAGAGACACACTTCTAAATTGCCAGCTGACAAGTTTCAGATATAATTATGTGTACAGGTGACTATTTTGGGGCAGCAGTCAAATGAATGACACACCTACACTGTCTTTGGATGACACAGTCTTACTTCAAACTCGCCTTGTGTTTCTGTAATTCGTGTAACGCAATGTGTTGTGTGCATTTCCAAACATAACTGCGGCAGTAATCATCCTCTTGGCTCATTGTCCACCGCACGGATGTGTCCCACGTCCTCACTCTCATAGAGAATTTGTCCATTAGAGGGTGAGTCTAGCCTTGAGTTGATGGTTACGCTTGCAGGCTTGGGCAAAATGATGGGCGCACACACGCGGACATAACCAGTAAAAATGCAGCAGCTATTCTGAACACATCTAGTACACGAACAAAATGTTTGTTCGTATAAAGCGATTAGACCGGCAGAGGCGACAATGAGCCAAACAGAAACATCAAAACCATCGCGTGACTCCGAATCTCTTAACGGCAGATGGGGAAATTATGTCGAGGACATGGGATCACCTCTTCAGTTGACCCGGCACGCCCGTATCATTAGCAGCTGCAAAAGAATGAACAGTGGCGAGACAATGAGGCCGAACCAAAGGTCCCTGGCTTGCTCCTGCTCCGCCAACTTCTGGCAGAGCAGAACTTCACACACCAGCTTCAGGCTGAGCACCGTCAGCACCCAGAGGAGCCGCAGGACAGCCAGACGCTTCTCGTTCTCCTGGTAGAGCCGGGTGGACACGATGGCGGTGAAGTAGGTGCTGAGACCGTCGGCGGCAAAGAGGGGGACGAACACCAGCCACCAGCTGAGGGTGGGCGTGAACATGTCAGCTCGCAGGGCAACCAGCATGCTGAAGACCAGAAAAGCCAGCAGGTGGAGGAAGAGCTCGAAGGTGGCAAAGCCCAGCCACTGGACAAGTTCGCGCAGCGAGAACAGCATGGCGAGAGAATCTGGATGGTTAATCACAGATGGACTGCTGGAGGACGGCTTGGCAAACCCCGGTTAGGGGATGTCACATGCCACTGTTAGGATGACAGGTTCAATGGCCCATTCAGGTGTGCTGAGGAATCTCATAAATGAGCCAGTACACACATATAAACATATATACATATGGCTACATCTTTGAGTCCATTTTAGACTACACACAGATGGATGCTGGAAGTACCCCCAGTCTCAGGCCGGACCGACCCCTACAAGAGAAAACAAGAATAGCACAACACATACATTAGCAGCGAAGGGCCTCCCAGCATTTCCATCGAGAAACAGCCAAATATGGGGAATTATTATCGCTGACATCCTCATATCGTAATGTCAGCTGCCAGCTTTGCGTGATGCATGCGAATATCATATATAATATGACAGAGTGCTGGTAGACGCGTGTAAATACTCTCATGGCCGACGCTAGCACGCAGTAGGGCTAGCTAGCAAGCTAACGCGAGATGGGAAGTCAAGCGACTGTCTCGTACAATCTGTGGCTTGACATGGATATAAACGTGTAGTTTAGTGACGCCGCGTTACAGTACCACAGTGGGATTCCAGTGCCTCGTCCTCCATTGCGTGAAATATGACAACGGCAAAACACAATGCTAACAGTCCGTTAGCGCAGTCGTTTTCCTCTCGCCGTCCCACAACTATCGCGAGATGATAGTTTCACAGTACGGTGGCCGAAACGGGGAAATGACAATCCCATTCTCGCTAGGTGGCGGTAGTGATAACTAGCGAATTATATCCGGTCGGGCAAACGTATCGCGAGATTATAGTTTCACAGTACGGTGGCCGAAACGCGGAAATGACAATCCCATTCTCGCTAGGTGGCGATAGTGATAACTAGCGAATTATATCCGGTCGGGCTAACGTATCGCGAGATGATAGTTTCACAGTACGGTGGCCGAAACGCGGAAATGACAATCCCATTCTCGCTAGGTGGCGGTAGTGATAACTAGGGAATTATATCCGGTCGGGCTAAAGAGCCAACGAAGAAACGCTGCCTGCGACCAAAAGAAGTCCAACCTGCACACTTTCTTCAGGTATTTAAGCATACACTCGCCGCTGCCTTGACGCCCTTCTTTTGGTATTAATTGGACAAATATTCGTTGGTTGTCACGCCACATGTTCCTCCGGCACAGCGCGTGTTCTTCCGGCCCGGGCGACAAACGAGTTGAGTTTTACCGGATTTCCTCCAAACACACACAAGGCCGCTTTTGCTGCGTACGGCGCAACTACTCATTCTATCTTTCAAAAATTTGCATGTATGTTGTTAGAACTTAGACAGCACCAGATGAGCAGATGTAGAGTTGACGTTTGACTTCATTACCCGACTTAAGTAGTTGTAGAATACTGCAAGTAAACACATCCGGGTAACTGGGCGTGGGTGATACAGGCGCTGACTTGCTGATACCGTTACATTGTACTATATAGTAGTGATGGGAAGTTCGGATCATTTTACCGACTCAGTTCTTTGAGTCCCGTTCAAGAAAAAAACGATTCTTTTTTCGAGTCATTTCGTTCATTTTAGTAAAAATATAATTAAAATGCAACATGTTTCTTCCCTATCACATCTACTGCTTACACAAACATTAATCGCACTACAAACAAGACAAAATTATAATGCTCTAAGAAACTGGAAAGATTAATTCATTGTTTACCTGTGTATTTTGTCTATGAATCACTCACCTCACCTCTCTGTCCCTTTTTGAGTCGTTCGTTCATTACGTGACAGCGCCACGTGAGCTTAACCTATGCTGCCTGAGCCGGAAAGAGAATTGATTAGTTCACCTCTCGGGTCTTCGACTTTGAGTCATTTATGAACGAACGACACATTCCTGATTCATGACTGACTCCACTATAGAACAGATAGGATGTTACGCAAATGCGCATGCGCAACTGAAGGAATCACTCGCCGAGATGATTCGTTCTTCCCGAGTCACATTTAAGATTCGTTCAAAATGAACAAATCGTTTATGAACGACCAATCACTACTACCGTATTTTCCGGACTATAAGTCGCACTTTTTTCATAGGTTGGCTGGTCCTGCGACTTATACTCCCGAGTGACTTATGCATGGAAGAAAATTTATATTGTTTCACAGACAGCCACAAGAGGGCACTGTAGACTTAGGCGCCTATATCTCCTACTCCTTAACAAGTAAAATGTAAGAAGTAAACATTGTCGTAGAAAGAACTCTGAGAACGACTGAACAGAAATGCCTCCCAAAAGAAAATCATATTCTGCAGACTACAAGCTGCAAGTAGTAAAATTTGCAGCTGAAAGCAGTAATCGAGCAGCAGAGAGAAAGTTTGGAGTAAATGAGAAACTTTTTAGGGACTGGCTAGATGGCCACAGCTAGAGGAACGAGTTCGCCAGTGGGTGCTTGAACAACGTGCTGCGGGGAGAGGCTTGTCTACCGTGCAGTTACGTATCCCCGCTCGGGTAGTTGCCAAGGAGATGAATATCAACGACTTTGCGGGAGGACCTTCTTGGTGCTTCCGCTTCATGCAACGCAACCGCCATTCTATCAGAACACGGACAACGGTGTCCCGAAAACTGCCAGCACACTTCCAAGCCAAGATCGATAGTTTCCGCGAGTTTGTTGAAAAGCAAGTAACTGAGCACAACGTGACACCGGATCAAATAATCAACATGGACGAGGTCCCCCTCACTTTTGACGTCCCCATCGGTCGAAGTGTAGCAGAGAAAGGGCAAAAGAGCGTGAATAAAGTGACGACTGGTCGTGAAAAGTCACACTTCACTGTGGTGCTGGCATATTGTGGCGATGGATCCAAATTGCCACCGTTGGTCATTTTCAAACAAAAAACAAAGGCGAAAATCCAACGCCCCCCTGCTGTCGTCGTGGCCGTGATTGAGAAAGGGTGGATGGATCAAGAAATGAAATATCGTACACCTACTATAGCCTGTTCTCTATTCTTTTATTAATGTTATAACTTGCCTTCCAAGATGACATTTCTGTTTTAGATCTAGTGTTTTGTGAAATAAATTACCTGCAAAAATGCAACTTATACTCCGAAGCGACTTATAGTCCGGAAAATACGGTATACAGTTTTCAAGATGGTTGAACGCTTTGATGGATGGATGATCAGCATTAGGATCAAAGACAGGTCAAAACATTTTTCAAATCAAACTGGGAACAATTAACAACATAAAGCTGCATCAAAATAAAACAAAATTATAATATCGACAAGATTGATACACTTTTATTCCAGTACAATTATCATTAACAAAAATGTCATTCCAGTCCTTCTGCCCACAAAGCCCTCCTGTGTCCAATGACTTATTCCACCAGTTTGGACATCATATAACAATGTATACAAATAACAATATCAACAATGTATCAACAACACAACAGCAAAATAAACAAGATAACTGTAACAGAGTGATATCAGTGGTAGATGATACGACCCTTGTTATGGATACTATCAATGACCAAAGTAACTTGTGATCGCTTTTAGTTTGTAGCACAAATATGCGCAATGGTAGCGCTAGAAGAACTTGAGAGTGTAAGGACTGTAAACTTGATCTGCACGGGACGCCCTTGCTGGGAAAAGCCCCATCACGCATGCTTGCTCAGTTTTAACGGTGGCTGAGCTAAAACGAAGCACAATGAAAGACTCCCCCCTCTCGGTGGAGTCTTTCAGAACGCGTCCTGCACCCCGTCCTCATTCGGCAGTCGTGTGTCTCAGTGTCAAGATGCAGACGCCTGTGCAGTCCATCCTTCACAGCGGCTACTTCCACCCGACGCTCCGACACTGGCAGACCTGTGGCACGGACTTAAGGGCGGAATGTTTGATCTACCCTATTTTCATCACGTAAGTCACCGTTTGATCACCCGTGAAGTCAAGTCACATTTAAAGTGCAATTGAAACTTCTGTTATCTGACGTGGTGGGCTCCCGCAGAGACGCTGCCGACGCGGTGGAGCCCATTGCTAGCCTGCCGGGACAAGCCAGGTAAGAGAAAAAGTGGAGCATTTCTTTCCCTGACAAAGTGGCGCGACCCTTTGGTGCTGATAAAGATGGAAGCGCGCGGACCAGAAGTGCAACTGTTACGGGGAGTGTCCTCCGTTGATAGGAACTCTCGAGTGGGGGTGGATCGAGCCCCAAATTCTGGCTCTGGACAGAGATAAGCCGAGCACACGTGCATACCTCCTACTGGTTCAACTGCTGTGGTTTAGCATTAGCACCGTCTGTGGGTCATTTAAGCAATGCTGAGTTTTAATTGTCACTATTTTTCCAGCCGCTTCTGTTGGGCAGGTTAGTCATGCAGTACGGTGTGGACTGTATGTTTATTTTCCCACGAAAGAGTCGGGTATGGTCCTCCTGTTTAGGTTCTACTGTATTGCAGGTTTACTATTGCAGGCAGCCCCCCAGAACAGGAAGGGCGGGGGTGAAGGGACATTCAAAGACGTGGCAGTCAGGGACGCGCACGGACACCCAGGGAGCGGTCCACTTGCACCCGGGATTCCAAGAACCCACCGCAAACCACCCCCAGCAGAGCGGACTGTTGACGGCCGCCACAAACCGCTGCAGCACGCAGCCCCACCCGCTTCCTCCCCCCAAAAAGTCAACAGCAACGGCAATACAAGCTGGCAGAGAAGATTAGGCACCTTTTCAAACGGACCTTCCAATGCCCCGGCCGACACCATTTATTTACAACAAACACAAATGGCCTCACCTGTTGTGTGCAAACTTTGTCCACCCAGGACCACCAACCCCATTCCTGCTGTTTTGTGGTACATTTCTCAAAAATGTCTTCCTTTCGGAAAAAAAATTAATACATTTTATAAGTGTGATGATTTAGCTTAATTATCATAATATTATTTAAAAAATGTATTCTATAATATACATAACTTTTTTCCCAACCTAACTTTATTTTGTTGTTTTTTTCTCGCAATATTATGACTTTGATTTAACATTTTAACTTTATTTAACTAAAATAACATTATTTTTCATCATATTACGAGTTTATTCCTTTAAATTTGCCTTTTTATATTAGATGATTTTATTACTATTTTCAGTTTATTCCTGTAAAAGTGCAGCTGTTTTTTTTTCATTTTCATTTTTTTCTTGTTTTCTTCCTCATGACGTTATTCAAAGAATCTAAGATTAAGTTTTTTTAAATTTCACTATTATTGTTTTGACTTTATACTAAAATTGCTGCAAATTTTCTTGGTACATTTTTAGGATGTGATGATCTCCGGCGTACCTGTGACCCTAAACAGGATAAGCAGCATAGAAAATGGATGGATAGAAAGATGTGGGCCACTTTAGACCCTCCTGGTGTGTAAATATTGGACATGCTGAAATTGCAGCAGGAGAACGGCTCGTGTGCGGTTGAGGTGTCTTTGAGCATCGCACATCCAAATCCGCCGTGATAAAAACGATGACGTGGTTTGTAACTGTCTCTCTTAGATACGGGGTAAACAAACTGGACGGGATGCTGCGGCCACTGGTAGAGAACGGCCTGAAATGTGTGCTGATATTTGGGGTCCCTGCAAAAGTAGCAAAGGTATGTAGTGCAAATTCAAAACACAAACCGGAGCATACGCTCGCCTTTTCAAATAAATGAATAAATATGTTTTTAGAGCACGTCAAAATCTACATTGATGATCTCGGTATTACAAACGTATTATTGAAAAGAATTATGCCTTTGCAATCGTCCACTGCCACTTTGTGCTTGAAAATTTGTTGTACGCTTTTTCATAAATATATGTATTCATACATCATACTGTTTTGTGGTTGAATATGACCTATTATTAGTAAAAAAATATCCACGAGTAAGCAAACGGTATGTATTTTTGCCTCCCAGTAAGTGTTAGAGTGGCTAAATGACCTAAAATACAAATATAAGGCATTCAGAAGATGCATTCAAAGGCGTTGCGATGGTGCGTAGTATTCAACACTGGGCTCTAGGTGTCGCGGTGGTTCTGGGACACCACCGAGCGGCAGACTTGCCGGAAAAGGGTCCGTGAATGCATCGCACGCTTTGACTGAGTGACGAGGATTTTTCCACCAGTAGCGAGGTGGCGTCACGTTTCACTGACTGTCGGCTTTCACCGTGAAAGCGGCTGCACGCCTGCGCCCAAAACGCGTACAAAAGTGACGCGAGCACACGACGACAAAGTCGCGCGGAGCGATATCGATCATAAATCTGGTTTTGCTGGAGCCATGTTCACTTACCGGCCATTCTGAGTTTGAGTCGAGAGCCTGCGAGCGTCGGTGTCTTGCCGCTGCGGGTCAAAGAATCTGCTCATGAACATAAGCGAGACCGTGTGCAGATGCGGATCTTCTATGCATTAGGATGACAGAGGGTCCGGAGCCGATACAGACGACACACCGGCTGTCACAGCAGTGAAGAAGCTGAGATCTTTGTTCCCGGACCTGCTGGTGGCGTGCGACGTCTGCTTGTGCCCCTACACGTCACACGGTCACTGTGGTGAGTGTCCTGTCATGTCACTACTGACCTTCTGGCTTATACAGTTTGTTGAACACAAAAACAAATTAGTAAATACTTTTTAAATGAAATCCTCCATTAAGAGAGAAAATAATCCATACCCTGTGGAAAACATGACGGCTGGGCCACCGTGCAGCAACTGCAGTCCAGTCTTACTGAATTTTGGCCCACTCCTCTTTGCAAAATTGTTGTCATTCAGCCACATTGCGTGAGCCGCCTTTTAAAGGTCCTGCCACAGCATCTCAATGGGATTCAGGTCAGGACTTTGAGTAGGCCAATCCCACGTCCTCATTCAGGTGGACTGCCTGGTGTGTTTTGGGTCATTGACCTTCTGCAGAACCCAAGTTGGTTTCAGCTTGAGGTCATGGGCAGGTGGCAGAATTTATGGTTCCATTTATCACAGCAAGTCCTCCATCTCCTCAAGCAGCAAAGCGGACCCGGACCCGGACCATCACACTACCACCGCCATGTTGTACTGTCGCTATGTTTTTTTTCTTCCCCAAATGCGGCCTTACTTTTACAACACCTTCCCAAAAGTTCAACTTTTGTCACAAAAAGGTGTGACAAAGAAAAGTATACATGGTGCCGTAACTTACCAAGGTAATAGGCATATCATTCACAAAGAACGATCAAACGTTGAGATTTTGTCTCTTCTAGGAATCCTGAATGAAGATGGTTCTCTAAACAACGATGCCAGCTGTCTGAGACTGGCAGAAGTGGCGCTGGCCTACGCCAAAGCTGGTAACGGCTTTCTCCCTCTTTTATTTTGTAGCGTTTAACAGTCCCCTCACAATTTAGGAGCATGTAGTGCATGTGACGTTTGACTGCCGGGCCGACGTTATTATAAGGAAAGTGAGTGTAAAATATGGGGTGGGGGTTCAGATGCTTCCTCCGTTAATCGAGCCGTCTAAGCAAGTCACTATTAAAAGTATGTTTTGTTGTCGTTTTGCCGCAGGTTGCCACATAGTCGCTCCCTCTGATATGATGGACGGCAGGGTCGGCGCAATCAAGCAAGCTCTGCTCTCTAATGGTTTGGGGAACAAGGTATTGGGCTGAAAAGCGTCTTTGAAGCTTTTTTGCTAACCTCCTGTAGTGGAAATACAAACCCGGGTGTTCTACTGAAAAATGCAAGGGCAGCTGGGATATTTTGCCAAGCAGCATATGAAGGTATGCTAAGCAGTTTTCAGGAGGAAAATGCACCCCATCTTTGTGCTATTGATCAAAAAAGCCTACTGTTAGTAAGAACCCCAATTTTTAAACTTTTTTCTTAAATATGTGTACATTTTCTTTTTGTAATATTATTCCCACAATATTAGGACTTTATTGATTTAATGCTCTAACTTTCCCCCAACCTAATTTCCAAACAATACACTCATTGTTTTGCTTGTTTCTCATAATAGTACAACTTTTAACTAAAGTTTCATATTTCAACTCCATGCTACAAAAATGGTTTTATTTTTCCCTCATGAAATTAAGGGCTTGTTTGTCTTCCTCAGCTATTTTTGTAGAATTACAGCTGTTTTTGTCCCCCCATTTATGTTGCTCATTTGGAAGCCAACGGTTACCCACTGCAATTGGCCACCACCAAGGGGCGCCTCACCGTGGCCAGCCATTCAAGCAGTGGTTTGAGTACAGCATTGGCCATGGGGTGCGTGGTGTAACGGTTACAAGTGATTGAAAATGAGGAATAAAGACAAGAATAAAATATCGGGAGGATATAAAATGGAATTACTGCACAAGTAAAGTAATACAGTCAAGTAAATGCCAGTAAAAAGGTGTCTCGCCACTCTTTTAACCACCGTTTGAATGGCTGGCCACGGTGAAGCGCCCCCTGGTGGTGGCCATTGCAGTGGTTAACCTTTGGCCACAAAATGAGCTTGATTTGTTGTTTTGCTCGTTTCTCATGATATGCCAATGTTCTTTAATATTTCAACTTTATGCTACAAAAATGATGTTATTTTTCCTCTACACCAATATTGTAAAATTCCAATTTTTTTCCTCATTAGATTGCAACTTTTTTCTTTTACAATTTTGACTTTATTCTTGCAAAATGGGTGCTGAGTTTTCCATTTTCAACCACAGTTTTTTTTGCCTTTGTTTTCTTGCTAAGTTGCATTACGTAATGTGCCACGGACCACACACTCGGTGTACAGTCTTGCAAGAACTAGGCCGGTTCCTTTACTGTACGTTCCGAGCAGCGTGTATACGGCGGAACCCGTTTATGCGGTTGTCCACCCAACCGAAACTTCAGACTCCTCGCAGATAGTGAGCATGTGTACAATACCCCAACACATGTTGACACAAACATTTTGTTCCCCCTAAGCGGCCGACCATGTCTGTTGACGTCCACCTAAACGGGTTCCACTGGAATTCCAGTGAGTGATGTTGTTGTTATCTCCAGGTGTCGGTGCTGAGCTACAGTGCAAAGTTTGCCTCCTGTTATTATGGTCCTTTCAGGTAAGCAAAAGTCACTTCCTGCAGCACAGCATCAGCTTCGGTGCTTGACGGTTACGGTCCAGCACCGCCGGCGAATGGCCAAGACAATGGGCAAATGACACGTTGATAAAAATGTCGATTTTGAACCTACGCTTCTTGATGGCACTGCGTCTAAGAAAAGCAAAGTGAAAATTAGATTCTGTAAAAAAAATAAAAAAAACCCATTGGCTGCATCCCCAGTCCAAGACACAGCCGTCATGAAGTATAAACACGCGAAAGTGATAACTAAGCAGCACGGTGGTCTCATTATTGCACACAAGTGACATGTACAGCGAGGATTCTGGCTGTACATGAGCTGGGATGTCTTATCCCCCAGGAAATCCGTTCGTATCCTTGCACATTTTTTTGTTCAGAACCTGCTACTTGTCACAGGTAACTCAGACAACAGTGCCTGAGTGTCTACCGACGTAGAGTGGGTCGTTCCACAGTGCGGTCATTAGGTAAATGCTGGGCTTTGTCTCACCCGGCTCGGTATCGCTGGGGATCTATGAGGCAGCGGGCTGGGTTTGCACCATGTTTGGATGATCGGTCTGAGGCGGAATCCTTTTCTGAGTGACAGTGAAGTGAGCATGTAGGAAGTGTTTTGTTCCGTTCTGAACGGATCTGGAGTCTTTACCGATCCGATCCCTTTGTCTTTATTAAAACCAACTGGGAACGGTGGGAAGAATTTGCATATAAACAAACACGTTGGATTTGTTGTAACCTTTTTCCCCACTTGAAAATCTGCGTGGAGACGTCATCCTTCCGTTCTTCGGTACGTACTGCATGAAAGGGGCTTTGGTGCATTTGGACTGAAGCGTTGTGCGGTGCCTTGGCAGGGACGCTGCACAGTCCAAGCCCGCTTTTGGGGACAGACGCTGCTATCAGCTCCCACCCGGAGCGAGAGGGCTCGCGCTCCGAGCTGCGGTAACGGCGTTTTCAATGCGTCTCACGTACGAGTTCCAGGCGCCGGTTTGCTCACTGCTGCCTTTGTGCCTCAGGAGCGGGATGTGAAAGAAGGAGCGGATATGCTGATGGTGAAACCGGGTCTGCCATATCTGGACATCGTCAGAGAGGTCAAGGACAAGGTCTGTATTAGTGATAGCCAGCGCCATTGTCTGAGATGTTGGGTCCAAACTGTAGAGAAGCCTTTTAGCATGCTGGCCCCCCACTCAGGAGATTGAATCTCCGTTTGGGCATCCCAACAACGAGAAGCATTATAGGGAACGGATGCGCTGAGTCGTGTTTTCGTACTGTCTTCACGCAGTTCCCCTTGCATCCGCTCGCCGTGTACAACGTGTCGGGGGAGTTCGCCATGGTGTGGCACGGAGCGCAAGCCGGAGCGTTTGACTTGCGAGCTGCTGTGATGGAGGCCATGACCGCTTTCCGCCGGGCAGGTAAGCGTGGGGGGGGACTGCTAAAGTAAGAAACATATTTCATCCCTCGGAAGTTTAACACCCACACCAATGATTCCCGTACACTGGAATGTTCCAACTTGACTTAAACGGTCCAGAAATGATGATAATTGTAACACAAAGTGCACGTTGACAGGCAGGTAACTTGCTCTTCCACTAGATGGCAGTAGGCACCTGATTTAGTCTTGACATGTTGCCATTCATGCAACCGGGTCATGGCCCGCTTGCCAGTGTGCTGTCTGGTTCCTACGTCAAATGTACCGAAGGTCGGCTCTACACTATAACAACTGCGATTATGGGGCATTGTGTTCGTGGTCTGAGCATGCACAGCATAGTATGCGTGTTAGCATGGCCACCAGCCACACTGATGCGACGGCGGCGAACATGCATGCTCATCATACCCAATCCTGAACACACTTCTTTCCCTTTTCTGTGCATTCTACAGAGAAAAACTGTTAGCATTGGGGAGCTAACAATGCACACCTATTTCGACGATAAAGCCTTCCAAAAAACAGCGTGTTATGGTTCTACATACATGCAGTGACACGGTATTTTCTTGACAACATGAAATATTTACAGTACTTTGATCATTTTAAATGCTACGGAACTTTCTTTCCTGGGTGCGTTGATTTCACAGATCCCAGATAGTAGGTAGGAACCGACGCCACTTCCATGTCGAATCATGGCAGACTTTGTGAGAGCCTTCCAGCTACTTTTGGACAAATGAGGATCCAGAACCTTATCTTTTTGAGCCCGACTCTACAGAGGGTGAGCTACAGGTTTTAGAAGCCGAGTTCTGACTTGGCGGTGCAGCCATGTCGACAGAAATGGAGTGTTTCTGCTGCCCACATTCCAAAAACACGCATGCTAGGTTATATGGCGACGCTCAATTTCCATAGTGAATGTTTGTATGTCTGCCCTGACATTGACTGGTCACCAGTCCAGGGTGTACCCCGCCTCATGCCCAAAGTCAGCTGGGATAGGCTCCAGCATACCCGCGACCCTAATGAAGTTTAGCGGCATAGAAAAGGGATAGATGGATAGTGCAGTTTTTCTTTAAAATTTGCCTGGTAAAACGAGATTTACGGTGGTGATGACGTCATCGTGTCGCCGTCCTATTTGTCATTTCTGTCCGCTGTCAGAGCAAAAGTAAACATGTCACCTCCTTCCTGCATTAGCAGCCATCAGGGAGAGCAGTGCAGACACTACCAACCGAGGTACGAGAAGGTGTGACATAATCAGACAAATCATATATCACATATCAGACAAAATGCATCAAAAATCCCCCCTTTTGGTTTTTCAATATGCGGCTCTTGGTGGAGAAAGTTTGCACACGTATGCTGTTAAGGCGCGCGACTTATTATTTGTCTTCTTTATTTTGTGAAGGTGCTGACATTATCATCACCTACCACGCCCCTCAGCTGCTCAGCTGGCTGAAGGAGTGAAGAATGAGGCCCGAGGGCGGACGGTCACGTCAACTTGTTGCCTTTTTGGAACCACAAATCTGCACTTGACAACGCGGGGGTAAAAAAGGGTGCTTTGGGGGAACTCCTTTTCATTTTTGGATGCATCAGGAGAGCTATGAAGGTGCGCGGGAGATCACAGCTGTGGCTCCACCCACATTGTTTTTGAAGGGATCCTTTTGAATAAAGAATAATATAGGAAAGTGTAAAGATATTCAGTCCCACTGCGCATATTTTATTTTTTCAACATTTCTATTGGACAGTTTCTTTTTTGAGTGACCGTTATGGTACTGCCTTATCTGGTGTGTGTGTGTGTGTGTACACACAGTGGGAATAAGTAGCTAAAGAGAGCAATGTACATAAATAAGCAACTGAATTACAAACCCAAAGAAATGAACAGATTAACAAATAAACAGACAACGGAGACCAATCTGCGTCGGGCATCTCTGTGTGGAGTTTGCATGTTCTCCCCGTGCGTGTGTGGGTTTTCTCCGGGTTCTCCGCTTTTCTCCCACGTTCCAAAAACATGCATGTTAGCTTCATAGGCCGCTCTAAATTGTCCATTAGAGTGTGAATGTTTGTTTGTCTGCCCTGGGGTTGGCTGGCGACCAGTCCAGGGTGTACCCCGCCTCCCGCCCAGAGTCAGCTGGGATAGGCTCCAGCATCCCCGCGACCCTAATCTTTAATATATAAATAAATATATTCCGATTCCATGCATGTCGAGGCTCTCATGCAGCGCTGAGAATAACAATAGTATAGTAGTAATCATGTTAATAAGAGCCAATATTAGTCTGTGTGCATTCATTTTGCGGTGCTTTATTTGGATCAAACTACTGCATGTAGCAAAAAGGAATCTTTGTTATTTTGTTCAGATGATTGCATCCGAGTATTGCAGGAATGGAATCGTTCACAAGCAAGTGTTGCCGGAAAAGAGTAAAATATTCCATCAAGATCAAAACTTGGATCCGCATCAGCAGAAACGTCGGCTTGGTATCGGATCGGTGCAAACAAAGTGGCAGTATCGCCAAGTTCGCCGACAGGGGGCGCCAAACGCCCGCTTTGGGTGTTTCCATGCGCGCTGCAAAAAGTAGTCCAGGTGCGCGCACGTGTGCCTATTAGATGTCACGTGGTGTCTGGTCGGCGTGTCCCGGCTTTGTGAGTTTGGTGTTTGTGTTGCAAAGAAATCCAAAAAAGCTTTGGAGTAAATATTTTCATCGTTTGGACCACAGCGGCCAAAGACGCGCCGATTGGGTTTCCTTGGACGCAAACGCGACTCGCTTGGCAGGAAGTGCTTCTTCCAGCGTGTGACGTGTTCAAGTTCAAGTCATCTGGATGGACGTTCCCACGCGCGGCCGCGCGCACCGAACCCGCGGCGGGCACGAGAAGTCCACTCGGCGCGCGCAGGAGCACGCGGATGGCCGCGACGACTGAAACGCTGCCGCTCCCCGCGCTGTGCGCCTTTTGAGAAGAAGGGGGAGGAAGAAGACTTATGCGCGCGGTCGGGGCGACCACAGACGGCCGCTTCTCCACTCCGACCGGGGCGCTCGCCCGCGCCTCCGCGGAACGACCGAAATGGGCTGCAGGGCGGCGCTGGGATGTTGCCTGTTCTTGGCCGCGTCCTGCTGCCTCCTCCCGGGCTGCAGGAGCAACATCACGGTGGCGGTGATGCTGCCGGACAACCACCACAAGTACCCTTGGGCTCTCCCGCGCGTCTTCCCCGCCATCCTCATGGCGCACGAGGACCTCCACGGCAAACACGGGCTGCTCCTCGGCCGCTCCATCAACATCCTCCACTACAGCACCGAGGACCCCGCGGCGGGCTCCTGCGCCGAGAGCCGAGCCCAGGTGATGGCCGTGGACGCCAAGCTCTACATCCGCCCGGACGCCTTCTTCGGGCCCGGCTGCGTGTACCCGCTCGCCTCCGTGGGTCGGTTCGCGTCCCACTGGAAACTCCCGCTCATCACCGCCGGAGGACCCGCGTACGGCTTCGACAAGCGCGACGAGTACCGGACCATCGTGCGCAGCGGCCCGTCCAGCACCAAGCTGGGGGACTTCACCAACATGCTGCACACGCACTTCAACTGGACGTCCCGCGCCGTGGTCATCTTCCACGACCTGCGGCACGACGACCGGCCGCACTACTTCCTCTCGGAGGGCATCTACCTGAAGCTGAAGGAGGAGATGAACATCACCGTGGAGGCCCAGCCCTACGAAGACGAGCTCAAGTACTACAAGGAGCTCATCGCCTTCATGAAGGAGCGCGGCAGAAGTAAGCAGAAGTTCGTCCATTTGCTGCAAAAGTCGCGACAACATGACAACATGTTTCATCCACCTGCCGCATGGGTGCCCAACGTGTAGCCCGCCGGCCTTTTTGGGACACAAACCGAAACAGGGGACATTTGGGCGGGAAGGGGGGTCAGAGAAGGGTGTCCCAAGTGCTGGCCGGGTAGCGTTTGTGGCCCGTGAGACGGTCCAATAATGCACTTAAAGCTCATTTTTAAAAAGAGCAAATTGGCCCACACACATTCTAAAAATAGAATTCATGCAAAAAAAGCACACTAGTGTTGACGGTGCACTTTTTCATTTTTCTCAGCCCGTGGGCCGCGTTCTGAAAACACAATGACAGGAATCCCTCGCTTATTGCAGTACATTTCTTCCAGATCCGACCCGGATAAGTGCTAAGTAGGTTTCCTTATTTAGAAATCCAAGTTCCATAGTTAGCGCCGAGAAAAGCGTGTTTACTGCCTTCTAAATACAGTTTCTAACATCATTAGAGCCCTCTAGGCACGAACTAACAACCCTACAGCCATTTTTATACTCATAGTATCCAATATAGTAGACATTTTGGTTCTTTTTAGTTCTGAAAAATGCTCAATATAGGGTGGAAATATGTCAAATGTACTTAGATGTGCACGGTTCTTGTCTAATATTGGCCGTATTTAACCATGTAACGCCATGCCTATATTTCAGAAAACCGTGATAACGTGAAGCCGTAAAAGTGTCAAATTGGCGGGGGATGACTGTAAAATAAAAATAAAAAGCAAATTTCTATTTATTTATTTTTGGAAGTTAACAGTTTAATACAATGGTGTCCTGTATATATATATGTATGTATGTATATTTATATACATTTAACGGGGGAATAAAAGAGGTGCAAAAACTGAAAGGAAAGTGCAAAAAGATGTAATCCCGCGAGAAAAAGTGGACACCTTAATGAGGTGGTGTCCACAGTTCGAATCGGGGGGCCATTAGCTTTTTGTGCATGCGGGACATTCTAAAAATACCATTATTACCATTTCTACACCACTGGTAACCACAAGCACGTGGAAGTCACAGATGACACGCTTATCTTTGCAAAAGGTAGAATTCTTGTGGTGCTTCTTAGTCGATGCGGAAGGTGGTGTGTGTGTGTGTGTGTACGTGTGTGTGTGTGCGTGTGCGTGTGTGTAGCTTCCAGTGCAAATTGAATATGGTCGCCATCTACCTATGGCGCCAAAAGAATTCATATTTGCCGAGTCCGGTGCTGGACACACTATGTGTGTGTTGACAGTGAACACAACACAGCATTGGAGATAATGGCAGTAGATGTGGGAGGTGCTTCTTTTGATTGACGGATGTACTCACATCATACTATCTCTTCAAAATAGTATCAACGTCATCATTTAACCACTTGGGAGCATCGCTTTTAAGTGTTTGACTGGATATTGTCTTTCTCGGCAGATGAAAAAGGAGGAACTATTTGTTTGGGTGTTATTATGCTGGAACGTGTATTCGGCTGCTGCTGGTGGTTTACTGCCTGCAGGACAACCGCAACACTGATAAAAGTAGAATGTAGTAGAAATCAAATGTAGACTGCACAGTAAAAAAAAAGTGAAAATTAAATGTAGATTCTATGATAAAAAAAGTGAAAATCAAATGTAGACTTCACAGTAAAAAAAAAGTGAAAATTAAATGTAGATTCTATGATAAAAAAAGTGAAAATCAAATGTAGACTTCACAGTAAAAAAAAAAGTGAAAATTAAATGTAGATTCTATGATAAAAAAGTGAAAATCAAATGTAGACTTCACAGTAAAAAAAAAGTGAAAATTAAATGTAGATTCTATGATAAAAAAGTGAAAATCAAATGTAGACTTCACAGTAAAAAAAAAGTGAAAACAAAATGTAG
>QODF01000222.1:1090375-1101099 GCA_024372805.1 Oostethus manadensis
GTAGATTTTATTACTAAAAAGTGAAAATAAAATGTAGATTTTATGATTAAAAAGTGAAAATAAAATGTACATTTTATGATTAAAAAGTGAAAATAAAATGTAGATTGTATGATAAAAAGTGAAAATAAAACCTAGATTTTATGGTAAGTAAAAAAATGTACAGAGCTCAGTCAGCGGTATGTGTGTGGAGCCAATTCCATGTGTACACCTTAGCCCTTGTTTTATCCACCTGGCCCTTGGCGTTGACATCCAGCAAGGGCTACCCCATACTTGCGTAAGGGAAGGGGAAGGGCTGCAGCTTTCCATCCATCCATTTTCTATGCCGCTCTACCGGCCTTGAAACGCCGACAACTCCCTTAATGTGCCACAGTCCTCTATCTGCACCTTTATCCAGATCCTCAGCATCATTGAAATGGTTCTAGCCTAACTACCAAGTTTTGGGAAAACGGGCCTGCCAGCCTAAGATGTTTCTACTGTACTGCAGGAAAAGGATCTTGGCGGCAAAATGTACTTTTGCAAATGTACATGCAAAGGCAAAGCTTGTTCCTCTGCTATGAGACAAGCTAAGCCAAACTTAGTGATCTTATGCAACGCCAGAGGCATCCTTTTTACGGTTCCGAGCGTTGACGCGCTGGGCCCATCTAAGCTGTCTAGATGGCGCCCAGGGCTTGCACGGGTCACTTCACAAATGAAGAGGAGCTGTTGCAGGCTTTCCTCGCAGAAACGTGTCACAGCAGCTGTTTATGAATCCACCTTTCACCTCCGCCCCTAACCCCTCGGTCACGTTACACACGCACACGGGCAAGGCACTTTGGGAAAATATATACATGCAGTAGCTCCTCGCCACTTGAAAAAACATGTTTTTTCAAAGATGTGCTAAATGATGCTGTATTGTGGTCGAATATAGCCTATTATGTTTAAAAACAATGCATATTCTCAGCAAAAGTTACAGATTTTTTCCCTAAATTCAACGTTTTTCACCAATAAAAAAATGGAACAAACTGCCGCTACATGTTAGGCTTGCACCAAATTTGTCCGTTTTTCCGACGCGTTTAAAAACTTATCTTTACTCCTTGCTTTTAACACAAACTGAGAGTCATCGTAATTAAGTTTTATTTGTTCTATTTGTCTTGTGATTTTATATTACCATTTGTTTTATATTTATTGTTATTTTATGTACTCTATTTTAACTATGCTGAGAAGCACTTTGGTCAAATTTGTTGTTTTTAAATGTGCTATACAAATAAAATGGATTTGGATTTGGATTTGAATAAAATGGCCAAAGGAACTAAAACACAAAGATAGGGCTCATTCCGAGACGGGACGATATGTAGTATTCTACACCGGTCACTGTAATCTTTAGCGAGATGCACAAGCACCAGACATGGCTGGGCTGCTGTTGCGGCCAGAACCCATGCCAAGCTACTAGGGGAAGTGACGTCTGCGGTTCAGTGTTGACCTTTCGCCCGGCGTGGGTTATGGGCGCAAAAGTAGTCCCGTTTTAGGGATTTTTGTGCCTGTCGTGAGATCATTCAAACATGCAATAAAAGCCTGTTGTTCCGGCAATCGAGTCTGGTGCTTGTGTGTCTACCCAAGCGTTACTATAACATTACTGACACCCAGTGACTTGCAGTCAGGAGAGACGGGTGAGTCAGAGCACCATCTGTTAAGACATAATAAATATTCATATTTTGCATTGGACACTATTATAAATGGATTTCCTGTATGATTCCATTCATTTTTAACATTTTCTAAACTAATAGGTGCGGAATTTGCTCATTTCCTGATCAAATACAGGGCAAAAAACCAAAGATGAGTCTGTCGCGACGTCTTCCTGGATTGGTGCACAAGACCCACCTACTGTCTGAGTGCACTCTGAGTTGGATCGTGGCGCCTGCCAGTTTCGATTTTTCACCATGTTGCAGAAACATGTATTTATTTATTATTATATTGATTTATTACGCAAAATGTCCTTCTGCAGCGTGTGTAATGTCTTCAATGTGACGTCGTGATTCTTGCTAATCAGACAATAGAATACGCAGAAATGTCATACGGGACTCACTTCCTCCCTAAGGGGTCAGGTGTGCGTGAGCTGGAAGGTGCTTGTCACTGCCGTCCTTCCATAAAGAGAAGAATAAAAAGCGCCACCTAGAGCTAGATTTACAAACAAGCCAAATGCACGATAGTGAATAAATGCACGATGACCGCCAAGATGGAGGGTGATATACCCAAGAAGTACAGGATAGGGTGCGTGTACCTCATATACAATACAGACAGTAAGTTCATAAAAAATTAGAGAAATTTGAAAAGGTTTTTAACCAAAGTGATTATTTTTTTGGTTATCCTTCTTAATGAGTCAGTGCCTGACCTGCCGTAAACCTCACCGTCCGTCTCTGCTGACACCTAGTGACCAGAGTGGAATACTACACTTTGGATGCGTCTTCTGAATGCCTTATATTTGTGTATTAGTTTATTTAGCCAGTTTATGCTTGGACATGCTTGATTTAAGAATTTAAAAAAACCTTAAATATCTCTTAAATATTCATTTTTCTCACTAATGGCGGGCCATATTCAACCACAAAACAGCATAGTTTTGGACACAACGTGATAAGTTGGAAGAGTTGTGGGGCCAGGAAGGAGGTAGACTTCTCAGCCGGGTAATAAAGAAATAAAAAAAAGAAACAACAAATGGCGCAAAATAAAGTCAACAAATGACTTCTTGTCACCGGTTCTCCTCGTAAGTCACTGTTCAGTTTTTCCGCTCAGGTTGACAGCCGCTTATGCGAGTCCGGCAATCCGCGGGGGGTGGACTTCAAACGGGCTCCACCGTGTCATCAGTCGGAGTAACACTTGAGTGATTCACGGAGCCGCTATGGAAAGGGGCCAATGAATCATTAGGTTGCATACGCTGCATGTTCAATGAGTAAATTCACCGCGCCTCCGACCAAGAACAGCAAAGTTAACTAAAGGGCGGCACGGACGAGCAGGAAGACGCCCCAAATCCCCACCCCTGCTCGGACGAATGGCGCCGCCGCTGCGGTGAGATGGAGGTCATGGACGCTAATGGTTTTGTCAGGGCTCGCTCGGCATTCGCTTTTATTCCGGCAGATAACCTCGGGGCCTCGTCCCTGCCAACTGGGCCCCGAGACCGGAGAGCAGAGAACTCAACTATCGTGATGACTCACGCCGTTTGAGCGTTCGCAGCTGACAAAGCCATTGCGTGCGTTTGCTGCGGCCTTCAGTTCCCAAAACTCTTCCTTGTAATTCCCGGAGGCGCCAGCATTGCAGTTGTCTGTTCTATTTTTTGTTATTATTAATTGTCACGTTACCTTACGTGTGCATTTTAAACTCGCTGAGAGCACATCGGGACTACAGGAAGTGTACAACTGCATCGGAATTTAGTGAAACCGATGGGGGGGTAGGATCCTTTTGGCGTGCATTTGCATCACAATCGCCGCGCTAGACATAATTAGTGTCCTAATTGGACCACTTTTCTCATTCCACACAGGCACATTACTTACAGACACGTGTTAGAAAGCCATCTGTAGCAGAAAGCGTATGCTCCGTATCATTCGACGCGTCCTCACTGCGTCGGAATTCTTTTTCTATGCCGCTTATCCTCATTAGGGTCGCCGGGCTATGCTGGAGCCTATCCCAGCAGACTTTGCTACCAATTGGACTGGTCTCCAGGGCAGACAGACAACCAGTCACGCTCACATTCACACCTACGGACAATTTAGAGTCGCCGATTAACCAAACAGGCATGTTTCTGGAATGTGGGAGGAGACCGGAGTACCCGGACAAAACGGGGAGAACATGCAAACTCCAACAACCACCGCCCCGCTTCAACTAAAAGGCAGCACGTGTAGTTCCAGTGGAGCCCCACAGGGCCCTACTATACGTCGTATACCTGAAAATGCGTTTAATTGGTGTGTGAAGCCCATGGAAGAGCGCAGGGTAGGGTGCTAGAGCCCCTTGGGTTCTATTGTGTGAACTGGAAGCAGGAATTTCGAAATGGAACATGATTCTACGACAGCACCCTCATGGTCTGCCACTCAAGTGGGAAAAGTTGTGCTGAGTGTGTGCGTTTCCCTTCGTTTCTTTTGTCCCCGTGTATCGAACCTGTGAGCAGTGTGCTGTCAAAACAGCCCATTTGCCGTGAAAAATATGAAGAATGTTCAGCTACAAGGCACAGACAATAGAAAAGTCGTTCTGGACATTCCCTTGAAGATGAATTAACCTTTCATAATTGTAGGTATTTCTGAAATGCCACCTTTTTCAACCGATTCAATTCATTCCAAAATTCAAACAATATTTTTATGTAATACAAAATACACATATTCCCTGCTATGTTCGGAACATTCACGATATCTCACGTCCAGATTTGAGAAAATTCCAGTTTTTTCCAGCAATCCCACATTTTTTGGCCAAATTCCCAAAAATATTTGAACTATTCTAATGTCCAAGTTAGGACTGCAGCTAGCAAGGTGCATTCACTGACGTCATCATTCCATAATTTGTATTTTGCCCAAGCCCGGACAGCCCGGTGTTGCCGACCTGGCGATTTTCTCGCTAAATCCGGAGACCTTTTTTGTCAAAAGCCACTAGCGGCACGTCTTTGGTAGGCTTTTCTGGAAATTGGAGACTTAAAAGTGAAAGCATGCATTGTTCTGCAGCTCCCTCGGCGCACTAGCCGCCTCTCCCGGAGTCACACAGCTTCAGCGCTCGCGTTTATGACATCGTTTTATTTTACTGTGCAGTCACTTGCTTCACACTCAACTAGGCCTGTCAATGGAAGAAATTGTGCTGGACGATACTGCTGTATGTGAGCTCATGCTCGTGTTCGGTGGCTGGTAAGAGTACCAACGTTTTTTGCGCCGACGTTTCTGGTTGCCGCCTCGACGTGTTTAGCCCAGGAGAGGGCTGGTTAGTGTTTGTGAAGACATGTCACTGTGAAGGAGCGGTCCATGCAAGCTCCCTGCTCTGTGGGAGAGCAGTCGGGGCACAGTGAGGGGGAACTGTCGCTGTTAGTTGAATACCAACATTCATTGTTTGTAGCGCTCGTCCAAATTTTCAGTTCATTTAGGAAAGCTACTTTGCAGGTTTAAAAAATGTCCAGTTTTTTTGCAATTTCACATGTGACGGCCTCCAAATTTCCACTGACATGAATGGTGAATTGATCCTGATTCCACATTTTTCTTCTATTCAAACCATTCTAGTGTCAAAACATTACACTGTAACAAGAGTTCCAGACCAACAGTTGTCCAGATTCCAAAAATTCACACTTTTTCCCTAATTCCACACTTTGCATAGCAAAAACCTTTGGAAACTTGAGAACTTTGGCACATTTATCAAACTATTCAAGATATTCCAACTTCCAAATGTCCACATTTAGCACATTATGCATGCACTGTGCAAGTTATCTTGCAAGGTGCACATATGCTAACTCTTAGCATATTAGGATTTGAGCCATTTTCCTCACGTAAAAATTGCATATAGGGACATGTCATAATGTAAAATCGCTAATAACCTGCCGTTATTTTTCCTGACAAACCCACCACATAGTGGCGCTGTTATTGCTTTATGATAGCATGTCTTCCAAAGAATTTTGACCACAACCAGTATGGGGCACCGCCAGTGTCTGTGGCCTTACTGTACAAAGATCCAAAATATAACCGTATTTGCCTTAGTTTCTCGAGGCGCTCATTTCATTTGTATCAAACTGTCCTGCAACAGACATGATTTTGGTCGATTTTGGTTTTGTTTGCATTTTAAAAGGTTTTCCTGTAGGAAATGTAAATATGACCTTTCAGGGTCAAACTGGCGCCATAATAAAACCTTTATAACCTACGCTGTTTTTAAAGCCATTTAATTCTTAACAATTGTAGGTAAGAATGCCAAAAGAGATAAATGACATAAAAACAATCAAAGACCTGAACGACGACAGCGATGCGACTCGCCACGTGCGAATACTAAGTTCCTGTGAAAAGTAAATCTCAGTCCCCGTTACAGGCTTACTAAGTATTTGACGGTTCAAAACTCCCTCATTTTCCCTTGAATTTCCAGACTCTGTAAATAGATGTGTATCAGTAGAGCTGCAACAATTAATCAATCGTTAATTGATTACCCAATAATCGACAACTATTTTGATATGTATTCATAATTAGTTATTTGATTGATTTGACAATGTAAATATGTGCCTCTCAATTGTGATTTTTTAAATGTCCTTAGTCATCCATGAACGCAGACGTCCTGTGATTTTGCGATCGATTGAATGAGAACATTCACAGGCATATGATTTATTATTGCTTTGTGTAGTAGGTGATTATCATTTCTGTCTCTTTTTCTGATGCGTTGCGAATGTTGATTTGGTCCGTTAATGGGGGGAAAAGAATATAATGATAATTTTGACGACTAATCTGCAAATGCGCGGGCTACCGTCTTTGAAAAAGTGAAGTGAATGGACACGAGCAAGCAAGTTGAATGTGCATTTGTGTTTAGTGCAGGTCTGTCTACTGTAAGGCTGCCACAACACACAAGGACATTTCCCCCCCGACCCAAAACTGTGTGGGTATTTACTTTGGGCGGAATCCAGGAGACAGCAGAACTACTTGGCATGGCAAATGGTGATGGAACAGACGAGAGTCGGGGTCCAACATTAGTCTAACCAATGAGGAAATGTCTGCTAAGTGGCCTCTGAGCTGGGAGCTGCCGCTCCGACGTACAACGGGAATGGAAACATGTTGCCTTTATTTGTTCATGCCCCAGAAGCAGGAGAGCGTAGGTGGCGGGGTGAATGTGCATTGCAGACAATGAATGACATGTTGGTTTATTTTTGACCGAGCCGCTCAATGTTTACCTGCTCAGGGTCAGAGAGGTACTTTCCATTTAGGTTTGAACCGGAGCAACCTTTCCTGTGGCAGAAACCCACAACATTTTATACCGTCACGATTTCATACAACAGTGGACTCTTGATCAGCGTCATTTATCCTGCTCCAGAAGATCCATCTCAAACTGAAGCATACTCTAACACAGTGCTTCTCCATTTTTTTCGGTCATGCACCCACTGGGAGACCCGATTTGAAATACTATTGCGATATTCATAGTATCTATTTATTAATCTGTACTGTACAGACCGAACTCGAAACTGAAACCAGCAAAATGCAACAACATGGAGAGCAGCGATGCATAAAAGCGTATTCAGGAGTCAAATTGCATGCTGAGTCCAACAAATTAATACACGTTGGCAGGACAGCACTAATACTGAAAGGCCTCCCTGCCTCTCACGCTCCCCCAACAGTTCACCGACCCCCAGGGGGGCCCGCCCACTGTTTGAGAAGCACTGCTTTTCCCCTTTAAAATCATGTGAATCAAGTTCATCTACACACAAAACACATTTTTATTTTTTTCTGCGGGTACCCCGGTTTACTCCCACATCCCCAAAATATGCATGTTAGGTTAATTGGCGACTCTAATTTGTCCATAGGTGTGAATGTTTGTCAGGGTGCACCCCGCCTCTCAGCATACCCCCCACGACCCTAATGAGGATGAGCGTCATAGAAATCGAATGAACTAATGAATTGACGTTAGCACAACAAATCTGAACCCTGAAGTTAATACTACGTTTGCGCCAGTACTTATGTAAAAAACTTACTATGAAATTTATCAAAGCTCCTTTGCATTGTTGGGTCTGGCTTGGTGCATTTTCCTCTTAATTTCCCCCAAAGACTTTTTATGGGGTTGAGGTCAGGCGAGTTTGCTGGTCCTTAAACCAGGTTTTGGTAGTTTTGGCCCTGTGTGCAGGTACGTCTGGGGCCTAACTCATTACTCGATTAATCAAAACAGCAAGCTTTAGATTAATCGACTAGGAAAATAACCGTTAGTTACACCCCTAATGTCAAGTATTACAACTTTGAGATAAAGTAATGGATGTAGTTAGTTAATCCAGATGAATTAATTTTCATGTGATTACGGTTTTTAACACCGTATGCGGTGCAAAGTGACGGTGGCTGAAAATCCCACAGTTCCACCCACTAGCGGAGATTGGTGCTCTAACGCTATCTGGAGACAGAATCAACTCGTTTTAAACAATAATGGTCCTCACAATGTATCAAGATGAAGCAAACATAAAGAACGCATCAAATAGTTTGCACGCTTGTCATGAAGGTGTTTTACTTCCACCAAAGCACTTTCTGCTTAAAGCACATATAGCAAAGCATACGTTAGTTGGGGATTACTCTGCAAGCAGTTCTTCAGCGACCACAACGCCGCATTTCAGCCAAACCACGCTCAGGGAACATCGGGGCCTCAATGAGTCTCCCTCTGGCAAATGGACTGACACAAGCCAAGTGGATTGCAAAAAAACTGCAGACCAATGCTTTTTGGGGTTTTGCAAGTTGCATTTAAATTCCATCAAGACGCATCAGAATGGCAAAAACAATAATGTAAGGCTATTAATCAGAGATGATCTAAATTAATTCACAGCAGCAATTAACTGGATTAAAATATTGTTTGACAGTGCAAGTTGCCAATCAATGGACAAATAAAAGAAATGTGTTCATTGTTGACCAATCAATGGGCAACAATTTGTACATCTACTTCCAGACCACGACCCATGTGCGGTAGCGGTATGCGTTACATAAACCGGCATCTGTCTACAGTTGCGGTCAGATGTTCCTGAGCAGCTTTACCAATTTCCATTCATCTGAGGCTGACCGTTTGGGTTTTCTTCCAGACCATGGCAAAACATAGACATTTTATGTCACAAAATTCAACACCAAGAACAAACATTTAATCTGGCAAGGTAAGTTGTTCAATTACTCAGCAGGATACGGGCTGAACAGGTAGCATATAGAACCTTACCGGGAGTCCGAACAGGATAAATTGACATAACAACCCACACATGAAGCCAGCGAGTCCAGCAAGCAAGTTACTGGTAAACAAATTCCCCAAGTTCCCAATCTCACTCCACATCATTCAGAAAATACAGTGTATAATACACAGTTTATTAATAGCGGTGTACTTTTTACCTGCTGTCCACATTGGGACACATATACAGGGGGTCCCGAAAATGTTTACACCCCTTAGCAGCTGATATAGCAATTGTTTGTTTTTTCTTTGCAGATAAAACCCACTGTAGGGCCGCACGGTGGATGAATGGGTAGCATGTTGGCCTCACAGTCAGGAGGTTCTGGGTTCGAATCTCCGTTGGGCATCTCTGTGTGGAGTTTGCATGTTCTCCCTGTGCGTGTGTGGGTTTTCTCCGGGTACTTTGCTTTCCTCCCACATCCCCAAAACATGCATGTTAGCTTCATTGGCCGCTCTAAATTGTCCATTCGAGTATGAATGCGAATGTTTGTTTGTCTATATGTGCCCTGCGATTGACTGGTGACCAGTCCAGGGTGCACCCCGCCTCCCGCCCAAAGTCGGCTGGGATAGGCTCCAGCATACCCGCGAGCCTAATGAGCATAAGCGGTATAGAAAATGGATGAATGAATAAAACCCACTGTAATGAATGATGGCAGCCAGACTAAACTTTGAAGAAAGATGTACACAAAAGCGTGAATGCAAGCCAATTCCAAGGCAATCGTTTTGTAATGTGCGATTCCATTGCTTTGCGTTGTCGGCAGTGTTTGGACCAGAACGGACGTCTGTTTGAGAACAAAACAAAACAATAAAAGTATATTTTCTAAGTTTTATTACATTTTGAAAATGGAACAAATTACATGATATTTTTGGAAAACCCTGTACATGTACTGTATATATATATATATATATTTTAACACCAATAATTGTCTACTTGGATTTGTGTTATTTTAGCTGTAACAATCTGTTTGGGTCCTTTTTTCGGGCTCACTTTAAACCTGCCCTATGTTATATATATATGACTCTCCATTACACGACCTGACGCCCACTCAAACTGCTTTCTATCAAAGCCTCGTCTTCTTGGAGCAGCCGTAAAGCAGTCCCCGTGATTACCCTAATAAACATTATGTCACTTGAAAGAGCAGTCTCTTGCTTCAGAAGTCATTGGAATCATTTTGGTAGAATTTTGCAGATTTCATGTAATTTAACAATAGCATCGCCAATCCTGTTTCCGGCTACATCTTATAATTCGATAAAAATAACGATCAAAACAATTTGGAAACGTCTGGTGGGCGGGATCAAAAAGCTCAACAGGCTGTGTATGGCCGGAAGTATAATCGTTACTCACTGAAAAAAGAATGGCTCAAATAAATCATTAAGGGCCCAAAGTTGATATGACATTCATGCCCATATACAGTGGTGTGAAAAACTATTTGCCCCCTTCCTGACTGTTTATTCTTTTGCATGTTTGTCACACAAAATGTTTTTGCTCATCAAACCCATTTTAATATTAGTCAAAGATAACACAAGTAAGCACAAAATACAGTTTTTAAATGAATGGTTTATTATTTAGGGAGAAAAAACGCACATAGCTCTGTGTGAAAAAGTAATTGCCCCTGCACCTAATAACTGGTTGGGCACCCTTAGCAGCAATAACTGCAATCAAACGTTTGCCATAACTTGCAACAAGTCTTTTACACGCTCTGGAGGAATTTTGGCCCACTCATCTTTGCAGAATTGTTGTCATTCAGCTTTATTTGAGCCTTTTCTAGCATGAAGCGCCTTCTTAAGGTCATGCCACAGCATCTCCATGGGATTCAGGTCAGGACTTTGACTAGGCCACTCCAACGTCTTCATTT
>QODF01000222.1:1102259-1232970 GCA_024372805.1 Oostethus manadensis
GCTCATTCCTGATCCTGTCCATCCTGGTCACACCCAAAGAGAACCACAGCATCTTCATCTCTGCTACCTCCAGCTCTGCCTCCTGTCTTTTCCTCAGCAAAACTGTCTGAATGGACTGCTTGAATTGGAGATTTTAGAGGATACTAGGTAGGTTACTAGGTAACCAACAGTTTTTTGTGCATAAAGAGCACACATTCTTCCTTAAACTGATCTCTCTGTTTTGCTTATCAGCAAAAACTGCATTTTCTGTTTGTCTGTTAACACATTTCATGGGAGATCAGATGTGCAAAATCAGCTTCGCCGCACCTCGAGGTCTGGGGCAGGAGGCTGAAGAGAATCATTGGCTCTACGTCGGGAGATGTCCTCCCCGAGGCACCATCCTAATGCTTCACCTTTTCATCGTCGCTCACTTGAAATATGTACAGTGTGGGAAACAGGACATTATGTCACGGGGGGGGGGGGCTTTTTGCCAGCCTGAACAGACATGCACACACACACACACACATAGTACAAAATGAATTGCAAAAACCGAAGAAACGCGGTCCTTACGGGCTTATTGTCCTGTGCAGGGTGGATGAAATGGTCCGGTATTGTACCGCCTGGCATCCCTTGCCGATACGTTCGGATTTTTTCCTGATATCGATATACTGATTCTTTGAATGAATGAATGAAGGACGAACAGACTGATATCTGATATTAATATCTATAAGTGTTACACGAATGTTTACTATTTTGTCTTCTTCAATTGGGACCGTTGTTGTTTTTTTGTCCGCAGTTGTGTATATTTGTGGCCCCCTGGACACTTTCTTGAACATCATGAAACTCTTCCAGAGTGAGATCCAGGACCCAGAAAACTACGCCATTTTTTATCTGGATGTCTTCGCAGAGAGCTTGACAGAGCGCAAACCTTGGCAGAACTCTGACACAGACTGGGACGATCTCATCAAGGTCTTTAAGGTACTAGGAACGCATGCACACACACTTGTTGGGATCTGCCCTTGTTTTTTTTGTTGACCTGGTCAGTCCAGCCAGATTCTTTTATTCTACTGGCTGAAGATAAAGAGTGGAGAATGAATAATTGTTTAACAATCAGAAACAGCAGAGATGTTGAAGGACAGAACAGTGAATCGTAAGCGCATACGATCCCACAGCGCCGGGAAGATCACCTGACTGCACTGGTGGAGGCTCGGAAGGTATTCTTCGACTTAGCAATGGTTCTATCGCCCAGCTGTGGACCCATGTTAATTATTCATCTTTGTTTTGTTTACTATTTACTCTGTCGAAACGGTTATCAAATTCCCTTGACTTTTGACTTTATATAAACTTCAATCAAGTGCAAAGCCATCTTATTTTTGCACTTTTGTCGTGTGTGTGTGTGTGTGTGCGCACGTAGATCAGAGGTCTCAAGCTCATGTCCCGCGGGCCATTTGCAGCCCATCAGATCATACTCAGCGTCCCAGCGTTCCGGGACTAGACATGGAAGCCACCAGTGAACGACTTTTATAAAAGTAGAAAGTACTGCGATAGCGAAGAAGTTACGCGAAGCAGGGTTTGTACGAACGCTAGACCAGATCAAGCACAACGGTACCAGCGGGTCACACCCATTAGAATTTGGGGCAAAGTCGTTAGGTAGCTCCCCTTAACTAGCAAACTAACGTCAATAATAAAAAATTCCACACACCGGTTCTGACTCACCCAAAGTGTTCGGGGGGCTCTGGTGGAAACGGGGAGCATGGATATGGATTCAGGTTCTCGCCTTCCATTAATGAAGAACGTGAGACATAATAGTACATCAAGCACCGGTGGTGGATCAGTACCAGCACCAAAGCACAAACAATGGTGACTGGGCCGTGCTGTTGGTTTTGTTGTTTTAGAAACAGGGAGAAGAATAGGAAATGACTGTAAACGGGTTACTCCAAATGTTTCAAAAACTGGAATATTGACCTTCATTCATTCATTCATTCATTTTCTATACCGCTTATCCTCATTAGGGTCACGGGGATGATGGAGCCTATCCCAGCTGGCTTTGGGCGAGAGGCGGGGTACACCCTGGACTGGTCGCCAGTCAATCGCAGGGCACATATAGACAAACAAACATTCACACTCACACTCACACCAATGGACAATTTAGAGTCGCCAATTAACATGCATGTTTTTGGAATGTGGGAGGAAACCGGAGTACCCGGAGAAAACCCACACACGCACGGGGAGAACATGCAAACTCCACACAGAGATGTCCAACGGAGATTTGAACCCAGGTTTTTCCAGATCTCGTGACTGTGTGGCCAATGTGCTAACCACTCAGCCACCGTGCGGCCCGGAATATTGACCTTAACCCGAAAATTGACTGCATGTAAACGTAGTCAATGCTGGGCTGATGAACCTTACTGTTTGTTTCACCATGCTACACTATAAATTTATTGCTGATATGTCTGTCCTTGGGCCGCACGGTGGCTGAGTGGTTAGCACATTGGCCACACTTTCCTCCCACATTCCAAAAACATGCATGTTAGCTTCATTGGCCGCTCTAAATTGTCCATTAGAGTGTGAATGTTGGTTTGTCTATATGTGCCCTGCCATTGGCTGGCGACCAGTCCAGGGTGTGCCCCGCCTCCCGCCCAAGGGTCTGCTGGGATAGGCTCCAGCATCCCCGTGACCCTAATGAGGATAAGCGGTATAGAAAATGAATGAATGTTTGTTCTTGATTGACTTGACCTACGTGAGATGTTTTCCAAATGACTTTCAGATAGTGTCACTGTTTGTCAGACACCTAAAGTCAAATCCTGTTTACACTCTCATTCTTTTTGCACCATTGCTGCTTGGATTCTGGTTAAAATGCCACCCATTTTCTGTACTCCATGTCCTCATTGGGAGCCTATCCCATTTGAATGCAGCAGAATACAAACAATGCGGCCCAGTCTCACCCAGACCCTACCTCAGGGTAATTTGAGTTTGAGACCACTGACGTGGATGCGTTGTCCATCCATCCATCTATCTTCTAGGCCGCTTATATCCTCATTAGGGTCGCGGGTATGCAGGAGCCTATCCCAGCTGGCTTCGGACGGGAGGCGGTATTTGATAGCCTTTTGAGGTTTTCCTCCAACTCTGAGCAGATCCACAGGAGGTGTCGCCAGAAACAGAACCTCTTGAGGAAGCTGAGTTCACTTGGAGTGAACCAAAAAGTTTTGCTGACTTTCTACGACGCTTTTATCGAGAGCATTTCCGTTCATCTCGTGGTTTTATTCAGTTACTCATGCCGGAACGGACCCATTTACCCAGTGTTAGCAGAGTTTGTTCCAAAATCATCGAACGCCCTGTTAGAGCCCTATCGCTAGATTGCGACCAGCAAATAGCCCTCACAGTATCCTACGGGACCCCTCACACGCTCTACACTCTGTGTGTGAGTGGCTTCCATCAGGTCGTAGGTTACGAGGTCCACGTTGCAGAACACAAAGGAGGAGGGCAACCTTTGTCTCCACAGCCAGTCCAGTTTTTGAGCTCCAGATGTTGCACAACCCCTATTTATTTTTCTTTTATTTTGGCAGAACCGTGTGTTTTTTTATTGTTTGATGTTCTTGTCCTGTTTTTCTGTATGCTGCTACCTGTGCTTTTACATTGCCCCTTGGAGATAAATAAAATCTCTGAATTTCAATGAATGAATTGTAAAACGATAAAAACATGTTTTGTGTTAAGATTTTTAGCTTTTTGGGACAGATCAACTGGATTTACATGATTTCTAACTGGAAAAATTGACAACATCAGTTTGCTTGAGCTTGAAATGTACACTCGCCCTCATTTAAACGTGTAAGGGCAGGGTTGCCCACAAATAAAAACATTTTGGATCAGAAATCTACAGATCTGAGGGGTTTTGAATGCTGGATCATAAATATATGGGGGCACACTGTGCTGAAGTGAACCAAAAGGCTTCAGCCTTGATTTCTTGGACCCCAGTCAATACAACGGATGCGCCTTGAATGTGCAGCATGAGTGCGAAAACCAGCATACGCCATTGTGCAATGCAAAATCATAATGATTTTGACAACAACTGTGACACAGCGATAGAAACAATCTTCCATATTTTACAACACAAACTACTGAATGATGCAGATGGATGACAAAACCAATATAACATAATACACATGATGAGGATCATTGCACTCCAAAATAACCTGAAAAAACAAAACTGGGATTATGTGTACAAAATGCGCAGATGAACATTTCATAAGGATTATAGCGAGAAAAATTACCATTGAGAGAATACGCTATTAAGCAATGAAATGGAGACCAACCGTGGATGATTCCCTGGTACTATAGTACATTACTAGACGAGAACAAAAATAACATGAAGGCAACATGGGGCATGGTTGTCAAGAATGGCTCGAGGTTACTGACACCAAAGCGAGTACAATCCAGACTGGAAGCACTGGAAAACTCTGTGCAGCCAATTAACGTGTACTACAAAGAAACTTGTACTAAAAGGTCAATACCATAGCAAGATAGTTGCATACTGTAGTTTGTGGCATACCCCAAGGGTGAGTAGTGGGACCAAAGTTTTCCTAAATGTAAATGACTTGAACTGAAAGACAACTGAAGACACCAGGGCTGCGAGTAACAATTGTTTTACATGCAGAAAATAATGTTGTACAAGACAAAGTAATCACAGCCTTTTTCAAAAGCCACAACGCAGATATAGAGAAATCGTGTTTTTCCAGTTTGATAAAAGGACACACCTATTGCTTATACCTGTGCTAAGTTGGTCATCTTGCACAAGCGTGACTTTTTTTTCTGTCTTTTAGTCTGTTTTTGTCATCACATACCGACCTCCTGATAATCCCGAGTACAACGACTTTCAGAGGAGACTCCACGCAAGAGCACAGAAAGATTTTGGTGTGCATTTGGAACCATCATTGGTAGGTTAAATATGGACATCCCTTGCAGTCAGGAGGTGGCATAACCATAATGTCAAAACTCTTTGACACCTGAGCACAAATCTGAGAACGGAACCAACTCCTGACCAATTGTCTTGCTGCAGATGGACTACATTGCTGGCAGTTTTTATGATGGCTTTGTGCTGTACGCAAAGGCCTTGGAGGAAACCCTGGCCGACGGTGGAGCACAAAACGATGGCATCAACATTACAATGAGGACACAGAACCGTCAAATTTGGGGTGAGCAAACATTGTTTTTTGCTCATTAGTAGGCAAGTTGGCCAGGTCTTGAGATTATTTTTAGAAGCTGTGACAGAAAATGTATATGCTTAGATTTTTTCCCCCTGTTGTTCCGCAAGAACCTAGCTGTTGAGTGTATTATGGAGGCTTTACAATAGATCTAGAAGAAGTAGTTGAGTATGGCCTATTCTAGTCTGAAAAATATGCATGTGTAAGCAAATGCTACATTCTTATTACATACATTTAGCATTTTCCAGAATAAAATGGCAAAACAATGGAAAACACAAATATAAGGCATACACAAATGCATTCAAAGATGGTATATGTAGTATCCCAGGAATGTTACATTGATGAGACAATAGCCACTGTAGGAAGTACTTTGTGATAATGTGGTCTTAAATGGTTTATTTTATGTCTTTTACTGTATGTCTTCTATATTGGGAAATACGAGTGTAGTTTAGGGGTGTCATTTCATGTCTACAGGGCTAAGAAGGTCATCAACAGGTTTTCTACGCTTTAACTATGAAAACATTCCATTTATTAATAGGGAATTGTATTTATTTATTTGTACTGTACGGACTGAACTTGAAACGGAAACCAGGAAAAATGCAACATAATGGAGAGCTGTGAAGCATTCCGGTGGTGTGGCGTTGGACTGGGATGGAGTTGCAGTTTCTTTCTGTTGTTAATTGAATAGGATTAATTTGAAAAACACTCAAATGACATTTTGAGTACAATAAATGTGTACATGTTGGCATGTCTGCACTAACATTGAAAGTAGTCCCTGTCTCTGACGGACGGTTCACGGTTCCCCCTATTTGAGAAGCACTGCTGCACAGCACTGAAATATGCACGCAGCGAGTTCCTGTTCAGTGCTAAGTAAGATTCGAAATAAAAGCATGGCAGGGTTAACCTGAATTTGATCGCATAATTGTTAGCCACCAGAAGCCTTATTGTCATTGCAGTTAAGATTAGCACAGCATGTCTGTTAGGTAGTATAAGAGTATAAATAACATATCATATGAAAACAGCAGAATCTAAATGAAAATATGCACAAACGGAGCTGCAAGTTCAAAAATCTTCTCATTATGTCTCCAACAAAAGTCATGATTAAACGTGCAAGCAATGGCAAGTTTGGGTTTCAGTTTTGTCAACAATCGCTTACATCATCGTGAGTCACCCACTGTGAGGGGGTGTCGACTTCAATGGGTTCCAGTCTACTGTAGAAGTAAACTGTTTTTGATTTATTGTTTTTTTTGCCCAAATGACTCTCCTCATCCTGCACTTGCAAGGTAGCGTGGGCCATGCGTCGTCATTAGCACTCTGGTAACACTCCAACAAGCATCGAGTGAGGTCAAATGATTGTTGACTGTCTGAACGTCAACGGTTCTGGAAAACACTGAAGCCGGTTGAGAGGACAAGGTGCTTTCTAAACACAACATTGATATTTTTAATGAAGAGTTATGACCCAGCCCTCCATTTAAGTATTTCATTCATGACTGACGGCCCATGGACAAAAATGCGTGCTCACATCCTTTTGGAAGAACAATGGACTCTGCTTTGCCTCAGTGTCATCTGCTTTTACGGGAGCAAAAGCTGCAACAATGCACTGTTTTGGGAATGAAAGCCACATCGTAATTATTAGGGGTTTCGCTGTAAGCTGAGCTAAATCTATTACACATGTGGCATGGAAATAATAATGGTTTTACAAGGGTAATACATTTCCTCCATTGTCATGAATGGGACATCTGACCAAAGAGTTATTCAGACACATTTGTATCCATTTCACAAACGATTACGATAATGACTGGTTATGAATTATGGATGAAAGAGCAACATTCACATCTCAACCGCCTGCTATGGCGGCTAATCCTAAATATTAAAAAAAAAATACCTACAAGCTGATACAGTGGCTACATATTATGCCTTGCATATTCATGGATTTTGCCCTTTTGTGCTTTCAATCTCCATAATTAGTCATGTTGTAACCCTTTCCAAAAAACTGGAATATCATGGAAAAGTTTATTTATTTTCATAATTGCATTCCAAAGGTTAAACTTTCATACATTATTGATTCAGGGCCCACAGTTTCAATCATTTCATTTTATTTTTTTGTATAGTAATAGTTTCCCAGCTGTCATTATGGCTTCCATTGTTTCAGTTCCCTTCAACATGGAGAAGCAGACCTAAAAACAGGCCAGAAAACCATCAACGATACCCTGCATAGCCCCAAAAGTTCACAGTTAGGAGGCTGGCTGTTTACACAGTGCTGTGTCCAAGCATATCAACGGAAAGTCTAGTGGAAGGGCAAAATGTGGCAGGAGAAGATGCACCAGCAAAAGTGATGATCAAACACAAAAGATTGAAGAATCTGGCCGGGATCCAGAAAGAGTGGAATGTCAAAAACCACCACATTCAGACTAATCGAGGAGACGGGCTACAACTGTCAGGTTACCCTAATCAAGCCAGTCTCTGCCTGGGCCAGTGTAGGAAGTGTCTCAACTGGGCCAAGGAGAAGAAGGACTGAACTGTTTGACCAATGGTCCAAGGGACCTTTCATTTGGCAATTAAGGTTAAAGGGTTTGGAGGAAGACAGGTGCGGAACAGAACCCATATACCCACTGTCGGTCACAATTTAGGGTGCGGGTGTTGGTAAACTCTGCTTTCTTAAAGCCAAGGTCACTGCAACAGTATACCAGAATATTTTAGAGGACTTCTTGATTCCTTCTGCTGAGGATCTATGGAGATGCAGATTCCCTTTTCCAACAGGACCTGGCCCCTGTCCGTATCGCCAGAAGCACAAACACCTGGATTGATGTCCACAAGGCTTGACTGGCCATCCAACTCTCCAAAACTAAACCCCCTTCGGAAATTGATGGGGTATTATCAAGAGGAAAATGAGAGCCACCAGACCCAAAAACAAAGAGCTGACTGCAAGCATCAAGGCAATCTGGGCTTCCATAACTCCCAGCCAATGCCACAGACTGATTGCCTCCATGCCAACCGAGTATAAAGTACAATATTTTGATTGTTTTGGTGTGATCCTTCTTCCTTTCTTTTTTCTGCAGAAATTGAGAGTTAAATGGTGATTTCTTCACAGCACTCCATTTTTATTTGTTTGAATTTCTGTTATTGTGGGTTTTATGAGGAGGAAGCCTAGATTATGTAAAAAAACCAAACAAACAAATACTTGACATAGTTTAAATTGTGGGCCCTGACTCTACAGCAAGTAAACTCCCAAAATGAACTTTACCAAGATATTGTAATTTTTTGGAAAGGGTTAGAGTCATGCCCGCATGTGCACGTCCTCAACAGAAAGTTACCCAGCATGCCCTGCGGGTTCTAAGTACCAGTATTGTTTTGCATGTCTATTAGTGTGTACGTGTTTATTTCGATGCCGGCTTAGTCAGTGTGGTGCGTTCACTATTACTTTTGTTATTTTTGACTGGACAAAGTAGGTTGATGACCTCCTGTTGTTTTGGTTGCGTGAATAAATATACAGCAGTTCCGAAACACAGCAGCATTGGCCAGGCTTTCTTAGCGTGTCGACAGTAGACATCCTTACTTCCGTTTTCCCCCCCTTGTGGGTGGGATCTTCAATATTGTGTATATTTTTTGAATAGAAATCTCGTGAAATTGTGTTCCACAGCTGAAATCCACTGCACCGCTAGGGCAGCGTGACATTCTTTCCATTTGTTTCGAATTTGAAGCATCAAAGTTCCACATGCAAGACACTGTAAACTTGGAATCTCCTACCGTGCCGCCAACTGTCCACTTCAAAGAGCAGCAAGAAGACGTGGGAGGCAAACATCTTATAGCGTGTTGCCTAAGACAAAGACGTCCTACACTAAGTCACTGGCAGTTGCGCCAAGTAGCAGCGTCAGCCTCAGCGGGTAGCAAAGCATGACATCACAATGTCTAACCAGACCTTTCATGTGGATGTTGTTGCTAGGTGTGACAGGTCTTGTTACCACAGACCACAAAAACGCTAGGGATATAGACATCAACCTGTGGGCCATGACCAATCAGGACACTGGAGAGTATGGGGTAAGTCTACCAATGAACATGTTTTTTGCTTCGTTGCACTCCAGAGCATGTTGAGGCAAGCCGGGCTGAAAAAGCAGCATTCGCGAGTTATGAAAAGCTTGGAAAAGAAGTGCACCGGTCCAGCTTTCTCTCTCACTCCTCCTCCTGTGAATGCATGCCGCCGGTCCAAGCAGTGCAGTCAAATCAAGTCAGACCAGTAGGCTGCAATGATCTCCCTAAGGGTTAAAGATGCTTCATGTGTGTGTTTTTTTCAACCTAAAGCTACATTATTACGAGACACAGCTTTTACTTGAAATGTTTCCAAATAATGTAACATCTTATTTGGTAAATTAAACATAATTGTGCCCTGCAATTGACTGGCGACCAGACCAGGGTGTACCCCGCCCCTCGCTCAAAGTCTGCTGGGATAGGCTCCAGCATCCCCGTGACCCTAATGAGGATAAGCGGTATAGAAAATGAATGAATGAATGAATAAACATATTTGTCCTAATTGCAGTGGATCCTAGCATACTTGTGATTCAGCATGTCATTGCATATTTCAAGTCCAAAGGCAAAGCTTGAGAATGATGGACATGCTATGAGCTAACCAGCTTTGTGGAGCATGATGCAGTTTGGCGAGGTCCTCCAAAATCCAACCAACACCTTAACTGATGTCATTGTTGGCAGAAAAGCCGATACTGGCATTACAATTACAGACTGGTATCAGCCAATATTACATTGGTCCAAAGGTTCTTTCTTCTTTCGAGGTAGGTTTCTCAGCCGTCCTTTCATCCCGCTTTCTGCCACTAACACAATGCACCTACCCACCTGGCATTAAAAATGTGGGCCACCTGGCATTGGTTTTCTCATACAGTAAAAGCACCAGATTAAGGAAGACAAGTGGAGGCTCGGTTGCAGGAGATTATCCACCTTCACGCAGCAGACCTCTAAAATCTGGTCTCTATGAATGCAGAGTATAAGACACATACAATAAAATCACCCTATTTGGCCAGACAACTGGAGGCTCGGCTGCAGGAGATCGTCCACCTTCTTACAGCAGACCTCCAAAACGTGTCTCTTTTAATGCACAGCATAGGACACTTGGCCAAGAGTGGTGGTGTTGTTAGAGCACAGCCGCTGTCTGGCAACAGGTCTGCAAAGCTCTTGTCCTTTCTTAATGCGCAACACGTTCTATCTAATAACTAATTATGGACATGCCCTGCAAGCAGGGCAGCCAGTGACAGCTGCAAAGCAAATCCAAGAATTACTTCAAGAACACATGACTGATATGTTGATGGTATAATGAGTAATATGAAAAGTATTGATGAGATGTCCAGTGTATAATCGTAATAATAACATATTGCATACACATAAAAGTGTGTGCAGGTGTAATATCTTGTTCATTCATTCATTTTCTATGCCGCTTATCCTCATTAGGGTCGCGGGTACGCTGGAGCCTATCCCAGCTAGCTTTGGGCGGGAGGCGGGGTACAATCACAGGGCACATATAGACAAACAAACATTCGCACTCACATTCATGCCGATGGACAATTTAGAGCGGCAAATGAAGCTAACATGCATGTTTTTGGAATGTGGGAGGAAACCAGAGGACCCGGAGAAAACCCACGGACGCACGGGGAGAACATGCAAACTCCGCACAGAGATGCCCAACGGAGATTTGAACCCTGAACCTCCTGACTGTGAGGCCAATGTGCTACCCACTCATCCACCGTGCGGCCGTAATAGCTTGTTTATGTATTATAACGTAAAACATTCTGCACACTGTGTTAACATAACAGGCTTTAGGGGGCGGGTGGAAATAAGCGTGTCTTCTTCCCACTCCTAAAAGAAAATAGAAAATAAAGAAAGAGAAAGATTTTTCAGGGTCTTGGCTTCTCCAACTATAAGATGCTTGAAACCTCACATTTCTGCCACAGTCAGAGGAAACAACTATTTGTGTGGTGCTCCACAAAACCATTTTCTTCCTCACTCTGGGGGCACAAGAAGTGGGCTAGCTTTTGACTTCAGCCAGAATTTTATGAAGGCCCACTGAGGGTGTCCGTAAAGTTTCAGTTAGTAATTGTATGTCATGCCCCCTCTGATTTCTCTTGTCACTGTACAAAAAAAGTACACCGTTTTGGACATGTAGGAGCTCCACGGCCAGTTTCAGGTGACAATATTATCAGTATTACCTCCAAGATTACTATGGCAACCAAAAGAGAGCGTCCAGAGATGTCCAATCTGGTGTTTGACCATGAACTGATAAAGTCTGCCTTCCAGGCTAGAGCTGTCCTATCTAGTCTTTGAGGAGGACCTGATCAAGCCTGCTCAGATGAGAGGCAAAACGTCTTCGTAAGACAACCCGAACAGTCCAGTTGTGATCGCGTCAGTGCTCTGAGAATCTTGTTTTGCTGTTGCTTAGCATCAGAAAGAACAAGATCCGTACAGCAAATGTAATAATAGGAGATTGAGTTCAAGTCTCCCAATAGTTTCCTTTGGGATGTTTCCTTATTTTGAAATACAATTTTTTTGGTGTAGCAGCTTCTAACAGGCGGCCCTGGAGTAATAACCAAGATACTGCAGCTATTTCAGAGTGTGCAGCCCCTGCCCCCACACCCATCACCTTCTGCATTGTTTTGATGAGCCGCTGTAGGGGTGATGGCCTTTAGCAGAAAGAACTTGCGTGGAGTACGGAGGAGGGACTGACTCGAGAAGAACTCAGGAGTCGTGTTTCATAGCAGAAAAGCAGATGTCCTGTCAAAAGAAAGCTTGTGTAACCTACTGGGTCAAACACACCCACAGCTTACATTTATGTGTGGCTCCAGGATCTTTTCAAAACTAGAACTGCAGGTAAAGCCTCCAGCTATCAAGCTCCTCTCCTGTCATACGGAAGGTATCGAAGCGGGACTGAGATTGAGTGAAGCATAAAGACATAAGCATGTCTGCTGCACATTGTTTCGGTATCATCAAATGTTTGTGAATGACTTTTTTGATGGACTAAAAATAGTGACACATTCCACTGCAGGGTTATAATGTTGCAGGGTTCCACTGCAATGGAACGCAGGGCCGTGCGTAAAATAAAATCATTCTTTCTTGTGCTTTTGCAGCTTGTTGCCTACTACAATGGAACCATAAAAGAGATCATTTGGTCCCAGTCAGAGAAGATCCACTGGCCCAGTGGGGGCCCACCACTGGATAACCCACCCTGTGTGTTTTCCACAGATGACCCCTCCTGCAATGACGGTATGACATCACAATTTGCCTGCGCTTCTCCTGCACCCATCTCGTTTCTTAAACCAGTAACAGAAAGTCCCCCGGTGAATTTCCTACGGTACGTGACATCAGCTGTTGCGTAAGACTTTGCACAGTTGTCGCACTCTACTCTTCATCTGTTGTGTGTAAATGTTCACTCTCACAACAGGGAGCAGATGCTGCAGAGGGCTTGATGGTTTTTCTATTGCCCGTATCTTAATGTTCCCCCACCGCTCTGTCCGCTTGGGGGAAGGCCCCGCACGCCCAAGAGAAAACCAAACAGTCGAGTGACGGGGGGAAAAAACATTTCCAGTCTTTCTAGTTTTGGTTGTTTTTTGCAGGCCTCCTTTGCTGATGAAAGAGAAGCCCTTGTGCAATACGATCCGCAGCGGCTCTACCTTAGGCTATTGAAGGCTTACACAGCTATGGGGCGTCAGGCCCTTGCTGTCGGAGTGGCTTTCTATTGCCAAACCAGCTCTCACCCAAGAAACCGTTGTCTGTTTTTTGCCTGGCCATAGCTCAGGAGTGGTGGTGAAAACCAGGCATGTTTAGAAGGTGACTGTGGGGCGGAGATCAGAATGAAAAAAACGAATGACTACGTCTCCAAATGCAGCGGAACCTCGGTTAGCGTCATTAATAGTTCCAGAAGACTCTGCGCTAAGAGAATCCGTTACCCCAGAAGAAATTATAATTGTTATAATCCTAATTGCTATAATTGTTCCAGAAAGTCAAGATGTGATTGTTGCACAAGATCAACAAAGACACCCCCTGCGTGTTTTGCCATGAGTCATTTCTCATAATAATAGTCATAATAGGAGGAAATAAGTCATATTAGACATAAATAAGACTTAACAGACTCACACGTTAGCATCGGGAACGTTCCTTGTTGTTTTTTCTACTTCCTGGTGTCTTTTATCTCATCAGTGTAACATCACTGACTCCTAGTGACCGCTGTAGAATACTACAGCTCACATCTTTGAATGCATTTTGTTTGTATTTCTGCTCATTCGGCCATTTTTTTACCTGAATATGCTTGATTTAGGCCATGATTCATTTAACAACAACAATTGATTGATTGATTACGTCATGTTGAAAAACCGTTTGCGATGTCATTCATTCCGTCGTGGATGGAATTGACTTGATCTGTTCAAATTCTGACGGGTTGTCGACATAAGCGAGACCGTGTCTTAAGCCCGTAAAACGATGCAGGGCATCTGTCGGCCACATGCCCACGCGCCCTTTTCCGAGGGGTACAAAGAGAAATGCAGTTAACGCGTAATCCCGCCGTTGCATGTTTATGTTATCCGTTATTGTGTTTACTGTTCTGTGATTTGCCGCTGCTCCCGCCTTTGCTTTCCGTGTGCACTTTTATGTGCAGCAAGTGTCTTTTCATTGTCTCCAATGCTCGCCGCCGCCTGGCTCACTGCTGAAGCTGCACATCTGCACTTCCGGAGCCGTGCTTGCTTCAGTCGGGCCTTTCTCTGTGCTTTCCAAGTACATCAAAGTGGACATCTGCTCAGCATATGAGAGACATCTGAGTGTGGAACCCTCGTTCTTCTTGTTTCCAGGTCAGCTTCCAGTTCTGGGAATTGTCGCCGTGGGATCTGGCTTAGCGCTCGTCATTTTTGGAATCTCCAGTTTTCTCATTTACAGGTGAGTGTGTGCGCGCTGCTCTAAGAAAGGCTGGAAATGCCAAGGTTGCTGGCGTGAGACGACAAAGTCGCGTGTGCCTGGAAAAGGGGGCGGGAATCATGTGTGGTCTTTTCCCAGCAGTTGCCGTAGCGACACAGCAGGCGGCGCTGTGAAAGCTGTGGTCCGGTGCACTGAAGCTGCGGCGTGAGCCCGCACGCTTGATAGCCCATTTAGTTCAAGGATTGTTCTCATTTCCCGTTCGATACTTTTCCAGATCACACCAGCCAATAACCAAAGTGTAGCGAAGACAGTAGCAGATGGATGACTCGGAATTATACAACTATTCATTGTACATCACACAAGATCGTATTTGGCTTCTGGTGTTTACGCTGAATCCTTGCACAAGCTTGAGTCGTGTTTTTCCCCTCTAAAAATAGGCAGTATCTCTTTCACCCAAAGATTATGTGGCGCCGCCGTGAGTGGCTGCCTTTCAAGCGGCTCTCTGTAAGCGCTGCTGGATTTCTCTTGGAGATGAGTCAAGTATCTATCCAATACAAGCCCGAGGTGCCACCTTCATCGCCCCGCCCCGCAATTTCTACATGTATTTATGCTTCACTGTCAAGTGTTGGGCTTTTCCTCCGCGCTCCTTGAACGCAACACAGCAGACATAAAAGTGAAACGTCCACACCAGTGGTACCCAGTGCACCCCTTCTGACGCTTGACGTGAAGGCGTGTACGTCCTACTCCTGCGCACTTAAAAAAATATGCACCTTGTTGTCTTGCTGAACTTGAAATATGAATTCATTTATAGTTTTTATTCCCGGTCAAACATGTGTAATTCCGATAAAGTGGAGCACCAGTCTGCTGTGGGCTTGAGGTTGCGCCACGCATTGTTTTGTCCGCTCACGAAGGCTACGCTTTCGTTTGAACGATCATGATAAAGCAGTACCCGCAATGCAGGAATACGTACAGCCAACAACATCGCTGTGCAGGAGAGAAACCGTCAAGACTCTTAACTCTCCTACCTGCTTCTTCTCGCGTCGCGAGGCGTTCAGGCACACTCGTGATTGTGAGTGTCGGGCGCAAATTGTTTTTCATTTTTTATTCACGTACCCCCTACCACAATTGGCTTACCCCACTTTGGGAACCTAGATTCCACACCTTTGCATCATTCATCAGTGGTCCGTACCTCTAGTTTTGATATGTTTAGTAAGTGTTTGACGCCTTTTGGATTGCGAGCTGGAAGGGTTCTGGACCTGAATCTAATCTAATAATTACAAGCACTTTAAAATAGACGTTTTTACGGGCGCCCTCTCCACACGGAAACATTCTTGGGATAGTTTTGTGCCGGATTAGTCAACGCCTGCATCCAGACAGGACTTCAATGCTACACATAGAAGAAGATAGAATTACGTGTGCGTCATCTGGAAGTCACGACACTCAAAATAAGCAGATATGACGTTGGCTTGTCAACAAAGCTCGCTTTTGGTCACATGACGGTTGATGACGTCGTTCCTCTAAAAAAAGGAGCGGACTGCTAGCCCGTACGGAAACGACGGTGCCGACTTTTTCAGATTTTCCCACTCGGGAAAAATACCGTTTCAGGGCGCCCAGGACGGCGTTTCCGTGTGGATGAGCGGCTGAAACAATAAAATAAAAGCCCCCCGAGTACTTGCTGATTTTTGCCATTCACCTGTGGGTCCGGAACCTGGAACAGGAATATCCACGTTATTAAGTACTGCTCTCTGGCTACACACCAACGGACTATGAATGTCAAAAAAAAACCTTCTGGTTAATGAAAAGCCTACAGAAAGTAAATTCCTAAAAGTACACGTGGCAAAAGGAGGAGAAGGTATCAGGGTACCGAAGTGGGGAATCGGGTACATTGGGGCTATCAATTATAATGCATCATTACTGTAAATAATGCGAATACTGACTCAGTAATTCATTCATTCATTTTCTGTACCGCTTATCCTCATTAGGGTCACGGGGATGCTGGAGCCTATCCCAGCTGGCTTTGGGCGAGAGGCGGGGTACACCCTGGACTGGTCGCCAGTCAATCGCAGGGCACATACAAACATTCGCACTCTAATGGACAATTTTAGAGTCGCCAATTAACATAACATGCATGTTTTTGGAATGTGGGAGGAAACCGGAGTACCCGGAGAAAACCCACGCACACACGGGGAGAACATGCAAACTCCACACAGAGATGCCCAACGGAGATTTGAACCCAGGTCTTCCAGATCTCCTGACTGTGTGGCCAATGTGCTAACCACTCATCCACCGTGCGGCTCAGTAATTCAATTCACTCATTATGGTGTCGGAATCGTAGCAAATTATTAGCAATACCCACACTCCTGCAACACAAACAAAACAGCCTAACTATTTTTCATTGTGTATCTAAATAGTAAATATTGCTATAAAATGCAAGCCAAATGTGTGTGAGCTAATGTATGTGCGTAGGCCTTTTTCCACACAATTATGGCCATGCTTTGTACACGTCCTTTGTGCACGTGTGCAAGGGCGCGTACGTTGCAAGAATGAATGCAGAGAAAGCGCCCTTCTTGCTGTCCAATCAGCCCCCGTGGCCAGTAGATAGTGAACTGGTGCCGCTAGGAATGAAAAGTGTGTCTGTACGGCCTGAGGTATCTTAACAAATACAATTAGTCCCAGTATCACGTAGGAAGGCCAGCTCTCATTTTATCGCACGCTACAAATGAAATCTTCAAGAGTAAATACTCTTAAAGCGCAAGATAGTCATCAAACTTATTCATTTGTTCATACAACACACGCACAGAACAATGAACAACATCAAGTCTGTCTCCTTTCTTGCACACTGCACTCCATGCCCTGTACAGGTGTTGTTCGCACGCTGAGGCGTTCAAGTGCACTGTGTGACTCCGAGTGTGACTCTTTCAGACGCCAATGTAGTTTTTCATGTTTATCCACTAGGACAATGTGTGTACCCTGATTTTTAAAGTCTTCCCTTGGCAGAAAAAGGACACTGCTGCTGAGCTATTAAGACCAGAGATATCCAAACTTGCTCCACTTTGGATCACAAGTGCAAGGGTGAAAGAACCACTTTGGTATTTTGTAAAGCAACACATGTAGATATGCTAACAAGCTACTTCTTTTTTTCAAGAAAAAAACTGCCGCTCGCATTTTCTTCCCAAGTGATCTTCGTAAACCTCGGTAATATTACGACTTTATTCAAGGGATGTCCGATATGCTGATACTGTCTAACTCCCAATTTTCTGATTCGGACATCAACCGATGTGTGTGTTTTTTTCCAGTTTATTTATGAATACCAGGGGTGCCGTATAAAGGAGAAAGGACAAATAATAGGTCGTCGCTAATAAAATTAGTGTTTAAAAATCCAAAAGGCGAAGGCACCATGGCCCAGAATTCTTGGCTGCACCCTTGTTAAAAAGAACAGTACCAATTTTACTTTTTTATAATGTCGGCCCAATAAAATTGGTGGGCTTCCCCAACCTAATTAAAAAAAAACATTTATTTTTTAAACTTCATTTTGTTTTTGATGTTTTCTCATGTTACGACTTTTTTTAAAAACAACATACTTTTTCACCTCAATGCTAATAAAATGACAGATATATAAAGAATGATTTTATTCTTCCTCATAATATTACGAGTTTTTAAACAAATAAACCATAACTTTTTTTTGCTTTTCTTTACTTTTTTTTTTTAGCATTTCTATTTCTGCTGTTTTTTCTTTTCCTTTTCCAACCATTTCAATTTGTTTTTGTAAATTTTCCTCTCAGAAATCTGACTTTATTCCCATAATATTTTTACTTCATTTTTGTAACATAAACTATTTGTTGTTTGGTTTTAATTTTTTAAATAATTATGTCTTATTTCTTTATTATTTCAGCTTTATGCTACTAAAGTTCTTCTCATAATATGACCTTATTTGTGGTCCTTTTTTTTTGGTTTCCTGTAAAATGACTGCTGATTTTTCCATTTTGGCTGTTGTTTTTGTCTTGTTAAATGATAGTTTCGTATTGTATCATACCAGTAAATGCACCATTACAAGACCCAATGAGTTCCTTACTATAATGCTAAGCATAACCAAAACACACAAGGACACACACCGAGCTCCCTTCTAGCTACACAGTGAAGTTCCAGCCGAGTCAGTACAACTGTTATCGGCGCCACTCTGTGAATAGCTGCCCTTCATTTGCCCCGTTTCCTCGCTCCCCAACCACCCTGGCACGCTCCCTCAAGAGATGGCAGCTCAAACGGTTCCGTCTGACCCGACCGTTTCTCCTGTTATTTCTGGGACATTTCGTCTTAGGGGCTCTTCGGTCTTTTTGTTCAGCCAAAGACTCAATACCAGGTAATCTGAGAGCATTCAGCAAATTGTCCTTCATTTTAAATCACCTGATAGTTCACAATCCAATGGTGGTGGCTTCACCTATCAGGAGACACCGCGGCATATTCATTTGATTTCTTTGATGCATTTTGTCTTGACACAAGCCTTCCTTTTATCATGGCTCGGGAACACGAATGGAGAGCCGAGGCAGTGACTGTTAAACAGCACCAGTAACATGCACTAATCAAAACTCAATTGACTGTACATAATCTGTGGGATCAAACGCATTAGCGGGGGCTGCATACGCCTGCCGAAGCGCAGCTAGCCCTGCGCTGCTGTGTGCAGGGGAGAAAAGTAATTACAGCTCCAAAGCTCTGGGAAAACTGCCAGTTTTAATGTGAAACAACACCATCAAAGTGGAACATTCATTCATTTTCTATGCCGCTTATCCTCATTAGGGTCGCGGGGATGCTGGAGCCTATCCCAGCTGGCTTTGGGCGGGAGGCGGGGCACACCCAGGACCGGTCGCCAGTCAATCACAGGGCACATATAGACAAACATTCACACCTATGGACAATTTAGAGTCACCAATTAACCCAACATGCATGTTTTCGGAACATATGCATTTCAAATAAATGCCTAAAACTAAGTTTTTGGACCTAAATCAAATGCATTTATCTCAGGTCACAATGCAATAAATATTTTATTGGAAAAACACAAAGCAACATGCCAGCGAGTGCTCACAACATGAATGACCTATTTTTTTTAAACGTCGTAGTGTTGCTTCAGGATTTGGTAGTGGCACGGCAAACATGTGACGGATGTTAGCAACTGTAACGATGTTAAGTGGCTTGTTCTCCAGCCGGCGTAGCTGATAGTGTGGCTGGAGGGCATCCTTGGAAGGCATTTGTATTTACGCCACACGCACGTGTTGAGGTGATGTGCTTATCTGATACGTCAATCGGCGCTAAAACCAGCATTACGTTCCAGGCGGGACATCCCACATGCACGGGCCGTGTCAGATTGAGTGTCATCTCGGTGCCAATGGTCAAATCCTTAATTTGAGTCTTTTTCTTATATGTTTTTTTACTGTAAGCAGCCGGTTGAGTTAAACGTATCATTTCATCCTCCATTTCCGAGGCTCGTGCTGTACTTCAAATCGCCGCATGAATTTGATCATTAACGAGTGTTACTCACCAGCCAATCACAATGGATTTTGATCAGAGGAATGGCGGAAGAAAGACGGAGGAGCAGCTTCCCCCCTCCCCCAGGTAAATCCTAGAAGCCTCAATGGCCTTTCAATATCAAGAAGCTACCACAGCATTTCACGCTCAGAGTGTCTCTGGTTCCGGAATAAAACTGACCATTTTCCTGTCTGTTTCTTCTTTCAGCTCACAGTTCAGCAAGCACAGTGCGGCTTCCTAATGAACTAGTCGACCGGGACTTTTGGCCGGTAAATGCTGAGAAATGTCTAGCTCACCTGGAATGCTTTCATTTGGAGCCATTAAACTTGATGATTTATGACAACAAGTATCTATTCTTCTAACGGGAACCCAACACGGGAGCGCATTGTGGGTCGCTGCCCTATGTGTTTGTCACACAAGTGACACTGATTGTGCTAAAGTTGCAGACATTCGAAGCTTGAGCGTTTAACGGGCGCTCATGCACAAGAACATGCACAGAACGTAGGATAATCCGCAAGGTCAAATCCCATGTGCAGCCGAGATGTGATCGTTCCTCTTGCCAGTTGTTAGTGACGTTGACAAGGCCACCTTCTTCGTAGAAATGAACAACACTACTACAGTATATACTACTGGTGTAGCCAGCGCTCCTCACCGGCCAGGGCAAGTCGGCTCCGCCGCCCTGGCCGGGCTTGCTAGGGGACAGGGAACGCCATCCGTATGTTCAATGTGGTCCGAGTACAGTGGCGGCATTTGTCTGTGATGCAGCTTTTTTAACCACCGTTTCAACAAATAAAAAGAAATCCATTTTGGAACACGTTTTTGTGCAGCCGCAACACAAAGAAATGAAAGTAGCGGTGATGGCACATGCAGATATAACGATGACTATAGAGAAGCAGACCAGGTAGGATGGTCTGGCGCCATCCTGGTGTGAGTTCACCCTTAGGCCCCTTGCAGTTGCTGTGTTTGCAGCAAATAAATATGAGTTATTTCTAGCCTCTTAATGACAACACAACCAGAAGGAATCTCGTTATTATAAAACGTTTTCCATCGAGGCCGCAAACAAAGGGCAACTTTTCTTATTTCGTGTTTTTTGTGTTCCTTTTTATTATTTATTTTTCATAAAACAGGCCAACACTAATCCAGTGAATGTCAAGCGAGGCGAAACTGAAATATACTTCAATCATTATTACCGGGGATGTCCGATGTTGACTTATTTGCAAATATCGTCCAGGTCTTGATGTGATATCTCAATACCGATATCGACCGATACCGATACGTGTGACGTCATACATCTCCTGTTGTGAAATGATGCCGTTGTGGAGCTAATGAATACAGCACCAGCAACTAGCTTCTCCGCGTGGCTGTAAACAACATTATAGAACATCCGAGAAGTACTTGCCTGTTTAGCCAGGCCGTATCCAGGCAGCAGAGCCGGGGCTAAGATCAAAGCCAAGCGGCTAGCTCGGAAGTGGAGATTCCAGCATTTGGTACCTTCTCGTCACGGGAAACGTGAATTCACTACCGAGCAAGATGGGCGCGCTGGCTATTGCGCTTCACTGAATCACGGCTAACGGCCAGCGTCCCGGGTGCTAACATGGCGCTAGCGGAGTCCAGTGATTACCAGACTGTAGAGCACACCAGTATGCAAGCTGCAAGATTTGTATTTATGTAGGCCGCTCTTGGTGTCCACGTCATAACATTGGATATTTAGTACGCCGAATGATGTAAAAAACAAACATTTTTTAAACTTTGGATTGAATAAATGCTTTCCCTCCCCCCAAACAGTGCGGAACAGTGAGTGTAACATGGCTAGTTAAACGGTAGCCTACCAGAGAAGTCATTCATCGCCGCCCGCCTCCTCCTCCTGGGAACTAAAACCACTGAAGTCATCTTGACAGGCATCCCAACTGAACAGCCTCATAGTTCCTTTGTGACACATTTTGTCAGTCTCTCCCTATTTTTTTGTCGCTCTTCATTGTTCGGGCAAATTAGCCATTTAGCCTTTCAAAACTTGTTGGTGATAGTGGATGGTTGGAGGTCCAAGTAGTCCAAACAGAAGCTGTAGCAATTCTACACATGTTCATACGCACTTAAGGTGTATCAAAGATCGCTGCATTAGACTTCAAAACGTGATATTAGCTTCCACTCCACTCCTCCACGTCACTACTTCCTGAAGGTTCACTCTAAGCATGATGGGAAATGTAGTTGTTAGCAATAACAACCGGAAATGACGGTAATTAATAAATCTTGTCTTGTGGTTGAATATGGCTTATTGTTAGCCAAATAATATGCATACTTACAAAAATTGTACGTATTTTTGACCTAAGCATTTTTGAGTATAAAAATGGCTAAATTAACTTACAAACAAAAGATGTTGTGGTGACATGGAGTATTATACACTGGTCACTAGTAACGTTACAGTAATGTTCGGTGAGACACACAAGCACCAACCTCGGTGGCCCAAACAACAAGCTTTTATCACAGTTTTCAATGATCTCACAATAGACCCAATAAGTCCTAACACAGGCTGCTGTTGCAGCTATTACCCACACCAAGCTAAAACTCAACTCTGAACCCCCGACGTCACTTCCTGTCTTTCACCGGAACACATTCACAGCAGCACGCACGAGCACTAGCATTTTTTATCTCTTAACTATTACGTGTACTATAGTGTACTGGCGAGCAGTCCAGCCTGTACCCTGCCTCTCCCTCACCAGCTGGGATAGGCTCCAGCAAACCCTGTGACCATAATGAGGATAAGCGGCACAGAAAATGGATGGATGGTGAATAGTGTACGATAATGTTAAGGTAACCATAGGGGTGTAATTTCATGTCTAGAGGCGTCTAACATTGTTAAAAAACAAATTGAGAGGGTTCTAAACTGGTATGTTTCAGTATTGAAATTCAGTTATCACGGCTGGGTCTGGGACCAATTATCTGCGACAAACGAGGGACGACCGTATTGTTAACGTCGTCATTGTTGCTAAGCAGCACTGCTGTCAACTTCCACAGCATTACAGCATGCGTACGGTGACTTCCTGGAAGTAAGTACAACTTAAAGTATAGCAGTATTCACCCGGAATATTCAATAGCAACTAACAAAATGCACAGTTTGGGTTTTTTGTATAGATTTTTGCCCCCTGAAGAAAGATTTGTGCATGAGTGATAGCTTCATGACTATTATCGTTTCCGGTTGTCAGTCTGCCAGTCCGAGGGGCGTCGGCATAAGCGGCTTCCACTGTTGCTCAATGTTCGATGATGGCCAGAAAAGCAATAAAGATAGAGGTTTTGAAAAAGGCCTTCAAGTTCTTATCTTAAGCATTTGAGCTCTCAACGCTTTGGTCCTGAGACAGATTTTCACCTCAGGCGTTCCAATCTCGAGCTTCTCAGATGTTTAGTGGCTAAAGCTAACAAGTGGCTTCCTGTTATTGCAGACACCAGTGGAGCTTTGCTGATGGACACAGAGGTGCACAGCACAGCGGCCCACAGCCATTGTGCAAGACCCACAAGCTGCTGAGAGACCTCATGTCTTCACTACTTGACCTTACAAATCACCACTAAAACCCCTTGTTTTTCTTATCCTCCAATCAGCCAGTATAAGCCTAGAATAATATTTATTACACATACATTTTAATAACAAAGAAAATATTGTATCATTTCCATCCATTATATATGTTATGCTGCTGATTTGTATTTGAATGAATGTAACAGAAATAGTTTATACTCGGATATGTCTAATTGCTGGGGTTGTGAAAGCCCACATGGAATAATAGTAATTATATACTGTGAACTACGTATATGCTGGTGTATTTAAACACATGGGTACTGGATAAATGGGTCATTTGTAATGAGAAGTTACATGTATTGTCTATGTGAAATGTATGCAATAGTACTTTAATAAAAATACCTTTTCTGAATGCAATTGGTTTTTTGTGGTGCTTTGTGATGAAACTGCAGTGGGTCCCCGCATACTCACCGTTCAGGATTCAGGGTCCCACAAATTTGCTCATTTTTGGTACAATTTTAGTTTGTTTTCCCCCCAAAATAGAACATATTTTTAAGTTGGTAGCACTTTATAAATACTTGATAATACAGGCAAAATGTACAGCGTACGTATACCACAATTAAAAAAAAAAGGATTTTTACACTTTCATGTTTTTATGCTTCACTGATCATGTTTTTTTCCCGTTAAACGTCAAGACTTCGCACTTTGGTTGGTTGTCCGTGAACGCACCATAGCTGCCGTGAGACGCAAAATTGTCTCTTCATCGATACCCATTACATTCAATTATCATTCATTTGTGGCAGGACATACATTTTATACATTCATTTTCTGTGCCGCTTATCCTCATTAGGGTCGCGGGTATGCTGGAGCCTATCCCAGCTGGCTTTGGGTACACCCTAGACTGGTCATCAGTCAACCAAAGGGCACATATAGACAAACAAACATTCACACCGATGGACAATTTAGAGTCACCAATGACGCTAACATGCATGTTTTTGGAATGTGGGAGGAAACCGGAGTACCCGGAGAAAACCCACGCACGCACGGCGAGAACATGCAAACTTCACACAGAGATTTCCAACGGAGATTCAAACCCTGAACCTCCTGACTGTGAGGCCAATGTGCTACCCACTCGACCACCGTGTGGCTACCTTACCATGAATTAATTAAATCAATTACACACACTTTTGGGCCATTCGCTTACGGTCCCGGAATGTAACAACAAAGCAGGGATCTGCTGCATTTTTTAAGTAAATTCCTCCGGAGCAAGTGACTAAGATAAACAGGAAGAGGACAGTGTTTTCATAATACCATAGTGAAAATAAAAAAATATTTTGGGAGGTGGAACTGTGAAATAATTCCGTAGATTTAACCAGGTGGGCTGCTCGGCCTCTCAAAGTTGATTTTGGAGTGTGTGCAGCAGCAGTGTTGGGGAATGTTAAGCAGAGCAGCTCAGGCCGGGACCTTTTAATGAAAGGGGCTAGTCCACACATGGCTCTTATGAAACAATAGGCCCACTGTGGAGACCCACACTTTGCTCCTCGGGCTGCTGCAGGTCTTTGAGCTCTTTAAATATCTTTTTGGGGGGGTGGGGGGCACAGCTTGTTTGATGGTGTTTCCTCTCCTCGGAATTCTCACACGCACTCAGCGTTTGCCGTGTTTGTATACACAAGGATCCGCCAGCATAGGTTTAGCCTGCCCAACGCTGCACTGTGCCCTGGCAGAAAAAAGGAGGAAAATGGGGGTAAAACAGGGTGAGGACCCAATGTGCAAGCGCTGCAATAAATTCTTGCAGCCATCTGGAAGTGTTTTACACCTTTTAATGGCGTCGGAATGTGTGGGCTCTGCTCGTTTGTCATTTCTGAGCGAAAATGATTTCTTTTTTTTTCCCCCCGTCTGCCGAAAAACAAAACAAACAGACTCCACACATGCAGGCTTTGCTTTAATAAAAGGAAAAGCTATTTTGTTGGGAATTATTAAGTGTGGAGAAACAGCAGCTTCCCTGTGATCGGCACCAGATGTGTTGTTTCACTGGAATGGTGCTCAAAAATAACAGTCAGACATGTCACAATTCGTATTACAGGTGGTCCTCGGGTTAGGAACCAGTTGTGCTCCTAGACAGTGGCGTAAGTCGGGTTTTAGTGCAGGCCGAAACCTATACCTGCGTTGACTGCAATGAAGTCCCCCACACTGCACACCAGACAGGCGAAAGACATAAAAGAATACAGTAATTTAAATTACAAAAATGAATCTTTTTGCCACTGGCTCATCTGGAAGGCTAACCTCTCCTTCCAAATCAGGTTGTAGCAGCACAGGGAATCCATGACCCCTCTAGCATTCATTCGCATTCAGTAATCTTTATGCTTAACAATGGTCGCAACAGTTAGGGGGCCGCAACTATTGATGTTCATTTTGACTTCCACAATGATGGCTTTCCTTTTTTTTTGGAACACTGCTGGACCAAGTCAAGTCCAATCAGTTGACAAATAAGCAATATTGTCCTTCTATCAGAGTTGCGGCGCAGACACATACAGTATTCCTCCGTCACACATGAGGCCCAGACTGCAATCTTGCACTGCTGGGTGGCACGTATTGTTCCGCCGCATGCGCTGGAACTACTTCTTGAGCGAGTCTCGTGTTCACGGAAGAAAATTAAGTTTTTTCATTCATTTATGGGTGCGCGTTTGCAACTAGACCACATGTATTTTACTCATTTGCACCTGGGGTCAAACTTTTATTAACTGGAGGTATTCGTAAGTCAGATATCAACCACTCTTAACGTAAAAAAAAGTAAATCCCTGCATATTCAAACTAAATCAATCCTAATTAAAGTCAATTCGATCAATTACAGAAAGGGTAGGTCACTGACTCGAGACCAGGTCCACGAGAACAAGACACAATGAGATTTTAACATTAATTTTAAGAAAAGCACAATACAAAAACATGATGGACATTTTTTATTTGACCAAATCACAAAATAATGCAGGTGCGTTTTGAAATGTTCTTTGTCGTGCCAATTGGCGCGACAGAATATTATTGTCAGCATTTTTCCGAACAAAAAAAGCACTGACATAATAATATATATTAATAATAATAATTAATATATCATAATACTGCAACATTTGCTTTAATGTGTCATATTTAACGTTTTTTTTTCACAGGCAATTCAGACTGTCTGTCAAACGTTTGCAGCATTTCTTGAAATGCTGGTTTTCCAACTGTATTAATGAGCAGCATTTCTTCTGCATGCCTGTATGACTGACAAGAGGTCTCTTTCTGTTTACCGTTGTTCTATGAAGAGTCTCTTCCTGTCTGTTTGGAGGCGAGAGACAAGGAAAACAGGCAACACGCATGCACATGGCAAAATTATCCAGTTCGGTTTGCTTGATTTATTTCTTTATTATCGCGAGACACTTTTTTTTTAACAAGAAATCTTTTAAATCTGGTGCCAGGAGGTCCGACGGCACCCCTGACAAAGATTTGAACGTAAAAACCATGGGCTTTTGTACCAGTGGTACATGCTGTACATTGTACTTGGATTATTTCGTACATTTATGGTGAAGGAAATGCGTTTCTGAGAAAAAAACTGCCTATTTTTGGAGAAAAAAACAAATATAGAGCATCGATTGTACGTGTTCCATCAAATGCTTGCCCTGTGATTTCTGGTTTCACAACTTTGACACTTTATTTTTTTTTTACCTTCGTGCAGGAAACTAAAGTTGGAGAAAGAACTGGCTGGAATGCTGTGGAGGATTCGCTGGGAGGACCTCCAGTTCGAGAGCCCCAATAAATACCACAAACGAGCCGGCAGTCGCCTCACCCTCTCACAGGTGAATGGTTTCCTCCTTTAAGTACAATAAGGAGCAGGGCACCAAAAGCAGACCAATTGCATAGATGAGGTTCAAGACACCAAAAGCACTTCATTTGTTGTGACAGTCAAAAACCGTTCCACCCACATCAGCTCTTATTAGCGTTGGCAGACCTGAAAATATCCTCGTGCTTCTCTGCGTTATATTGCCGGCTGATCAAGTTGTTGCTCTTCTGGCAGATTCCATAAGATGTAAGGCAAGGTCCAACATCTTCATTTGACACCAGGCTGATTATCAATCAAGGATTTCCCTGCCAAGAATCCAAAAATGCTCATTTGACACATTTGATGTTTAGGTTTAGGCTAAGAAAGCAAAGTAGCAGCCTGGACAGAGTCGAGATCTTTGTTTACACATTCCTGGTTGGTTTATTGGAGGTGCCAGAAACATATTAGGTGATTGTTAAAATAAGCCTTTTTTTATCCTGGGCCTCGTCTCCAGGTTAGGGTTAGGGTTGCAGTTTTAGTAAAGGGGTGGAGCTAAGACGCAAGCGGGGCAGGCCGTAACTATGGAGACGCTAACGGCATCGTCAATTTTTTCCACTCCGGGACCCGGTCTCAAACGTGTTCGCTTACAGACCCCGAAAACGCCGGCTTGGTATGGATGATGCGCGGGTTTAATAAAGTAATTGTGCGTTCGGGCATCGGGTGGTCTTTGCCTGGATGGGGCTTTAATAGATGTTTGTACGCACATCAAAGCTCGTATACTAAACCAAAATTGTGTCCGTGTAACGGCTCATATGTCGGAAAACCTAATTCGCTGGTAAGTCAAGGTACCACTGTACTTGTCAAGTAAAACCCACAAGCAACGGCTGCTTTCGGCTATGCTACCACGAGTATGCTTATGTTGACACGAGTCAGCCCATCCGATCCACTGCATTGTGTTTCGGGTATTTGCGTGACGGATACGTCTGAAAATGACGACGCTCGCTGTCTGCACGCACTGCCTCCGCAATTTGATTCACTTTCGAGAACATTTTTACACAAGACCTTGAGCTGATGTTTTGAAAACCCCATAATACTGAATTTTCTTATTTTTCCCATAATTTAATTCTGCTCCAAAGTCCGCAGCTGCCACAACTGAATCCTATCTACTCTAACCGACTCAAAGCTAACGCGCTTTATTTTCATTTCTTTATCTGCAGAGAGGCTCCAGCTACGGCTCCCTGATCACCGCTCATGGAAAATATCAGCTATTTGCAAAAACGGGCTATTTTAAGGTAAGGCTCGGTGAGTTCTGACATTTTAAACCCTCTCCTTTGCCACCTACACATGTTCATGCTCGCTGAGAAAAACTGGAGTTGAGAGAGAGAGACAGAGCGGGAGAGAGAGCGAGTGCGTGGGCACATTTCGGTAGCTGCTTTTAATGTGAACTGCAGAATGCGTCATTTTTCTTTTTTTCTCTTTCTATATCCTGTCTTTTTTTACACTCCTGCCCCGCCGTCTGCACACGGGCATCAACTTGTTGCTGATGTTAATTTGTCTGTTGAAGGTGAATGCGTTGTAAGGAAATGTGTCTCAGTAATGACAAGGCTGTCTTTGTGTGTAGCCGCGTGGTGCCGGTCATGCGTAAGTGCCGCTGTCTCGGTAAATCTTGAATACCAATTAAGTATCACAGTTGATCCGCCGCTTTTGGCTGGGGTGACATTCCGGAATCCCCGGCAAAAAAAGTTATTGATACTCCCAAAAAAATCACTTCTTTTTTTTTTTACGTGCCTATCTCCCTACTACATTATGTTGCATTCAAGGACCCCCAAACAAAGTGTGACATTTCAGTGTTGACGAAGAAACATTATCAGTGTAGCATAAAGACATTTACATGTAAAAGTTGTACATCTATCATATACATTTTATTTATAAATTATTCCTGACTTCAGGGGAAAAACAGCCTTTTTCAGACGTTTTAAAAAACATTTATTGTTATTGTAATGTACTACAATTTTATTCGCAAACACTGGACATGCATTGATTCATTGTAGCAAGTGGAATCTTGGTTAGCATTTTCAATCCATTCCAGAAGGTCCGACTGAAAATGAAACATATTCATATAACAGACGCAGTTGTTGTCCGTCGCTACGTAGCGATTCGAACATCGTGCCCTCGCTTTATGGCGGTTTTACTAAAATGTATTTATTTATAAACGATGGTTGTATATGGTCTATGTATTTTAGTACAGTATCTGTGACGTGCCTGGGAAATGACAGTGAACTCAGCTGGCTTGTGTTAACCGTTAACTGGGTGCTAGCAGCAGGTTAGCAGTGTAGAGAGTGGCTGACAGCAGCTCCTGTGGGAAAGACGGCTTATTTTCTATTATTATGACTGCTATATTGGTTAATACAAGTATACAAATCGGACTAGTGTATTATTTCATGTCTATACCACTGTAATAATGGTAAAACCCTTATTTAGAAAGTCCTAAACAGGTTTTCTATGCTATGGAAATTCATTTATCGAGGTTGGGTCTCGAAGCAATTAACCACGATAAATGAGGCACCACTGTAATCCGTTGTGGGAACCCAAAAATCTTAACATAAAACACTCGTATAGTTTAACATGAACTGAAGAGTTCATTGTTGGAGAAGATTCATACAGACCACATCGCCGTTTTTTTTAAAAATTCAATTGTGTTTCTTAACCTCTTTATCAAAATGTTGACAGTTGCAATTTTCTTTGGCTCCTTTGTGGGTTATTTTGTGACCGTGATCAACAGAAAAGCAGACTTGTGGCCTAACTGTTACTTAGCAATGAATTACAGTAGTGGTTCCCAAACGTTTTTTGCAGCGCCCCCCCTTTTGGAGATAAAATGATTTTCACCCTCAACGAAAAATACAGTACTAATGACTAGTGTTCGTGGTAGCCCCGCATCCCCCCAGGCATAATGCCAGGGCCCCCCTAGGGGACGCCACCCCCAGTTTGAAAACCACTGAATTACAGTGGCAGGCAGCAGAGCTGGTGTACAATGATTTTCCGTTTTGTTAGCATGCTAACAAGGATGCTTTGTGGTTAAAAATATGCTACAAACACAGCTGGACTCCGGCAGTGTAATAACAACAAGATGCCCCATTTTGTACGTAAACCGTTTTTTTTAAAGCTTAAAAACACACCAAGCATGGTTCCACTGTACATTTTAGTCTTGAAATGACAAATCTTTGCCTCATGTTATCTCGAGCTCATCTTAAGTTTGTGCCTCTGATGTGTGTCGAACGCAGTGCAACTTGGTGGCCATCAAACACGTCAACAAGAAGAGGATCGAGCTAACCAGACAGGTTCTGCTGGAGCTAAAACACGTAAGTGTTGCTTATGTTGCACTTCCTCGAGGTTTTCCATGAATGTATTACTGTCGTGCTGAAACGTCAAACAATACGCACACTGTCAGCATCGGCATCTGTACTGAGTGACACGGATGACTGCATCATATGCGCTCTGCTACCACCGTAGCATTTATTCATTTACATATCTAGGAATTGCTCAATAGAGTGCATCTTCAATACCCTTTGCAATTATAGCACATTAGACAATCACCAAACATCACATAAACGCTATTACGGAAGTGTGAATGTAACCCACCTGATCCAAAATGGCGTCCTGTTAGCGGCTAGCATTAGCCGAGCATGCTAACGGCAGCTAAGTACAGTATTACAGTCAATAGTTGACACATAACTGGAATAGAGTGCAGCGTCATTACTAATAAGCAAATCCTGATAATGCTAGTGCATTTTTGATACACAAACCCACCTGAAACGTCAAACAATACGCACACTGTCAGCATCGGCATCTGGACTGAGTAACACGGATGGTTGCGTCATAGTCGCTCTGCGACTACCGTAGAGCGAGCGCCGTCTCCAGTGCCCACTCTCAGCGCGGCTGCCACCCGGTGGCGAAAGCGAGTATTGCAGATACTGGGTATTGGGTGTGTCTGCTTAAATGAATTAACACATTAACACTGCATGACGGATAAAAACATTAATATGAGAAAAAAACAATGTGGGGGGCTAAGAAAATGGTACAGTTATAGCCATTTTTGTACACTTGTCCCAATATTGTCCAGAGCGCCACGCCTACAAGCAGGATTTGTTGATGTGATGTTAACTCGGGGTGTATCCGTGTGTACTAGTGTCACTTAAAATGATAAAGAGATTTACTGGTATTTGGTGAAAGCCCTCCTTTATATCACACAACCTACCCAGTGACGCCAACGTCTCCCAGGCATGCCGTCTAGCAGGCGTGGCCATTTTCAGATTCAGGAAAATTGTCGACTAATGTGTTTGCCGTTACCCCTCATGACCTGCAAAATCTGTTCGTGCAGAGCTGGCTGTTACAATGTCTGCCTTTGGAAGCCCCAAACGTGCGTATCCACTTTAAACACTTCGAGACAGCCGTGCAGTGAAACCTCGGCTCTTGCGAGAACGAGACGCATTCAGCAAACGGAACAACCGTCAATTGACATGATTCAGTTAATTCAGTTCATTTGTAGCTCTTAATAGCTAGCCGGTTAGCATTTGGGCGTCTCTGTGTGGAGTTTGCATGTTCCCCCCGTGCGTTCGTGGGTTTTCCCCCAGGTACTCTGGTTTCCACCCGCAGTCCAAAAACATGCTTGTTGGGTTAAGTGGAGACTCTAAGTTGCCTTTAGGCATGGATGTGAGTGTGAATGTTTGGTTGTCTGTACTGTATGTGCCCTGCCGTGGACTGGCGACCAGTCCAGTACCCCGCCTGTTGCCCAAAAGTCAGCTGAGATAGGCTCTAGCATACCCCCGCGAACCTAGTGCGGACGAGCGACATATAAAATGGATGGGATGGATATTTCACTCATAGTTGCAAATGATGATCAATCGTGATTAATTCATTCGAAAACTGTGATTAATCTGATTGAACTTTTTCATCATTTGACAGCCCTAGTGAAATCGCATTTAACACAAATGTGTTGCACAAAAGGTTTCATGGGTCAGTGTGGTGATGTTTTTGGGGGGTGCGGTGTTGTGTGAGCTACCTTTTAGTGTTGGCTGTGTAATCCAAGATGGCGGAATAAAGCAGCAATGCCGGGAGAACCTAAGCAAAACTATGTCTTACATTTTTGTCAGTAAGATCTTTTTATCACAATGCAAATGGCCGCAGCGCCGCCGCTCTCTTATTGGAATCGGGTGTCTCGGCTCGGCATTTTTGGCCTCGCCATGTGAGTCACAGCCGGTTAGAGAAGATCAGTCAACGCTTCCTGGAAGCCTCCGTAGCCTCTCCGTCACTCAGCAGGCCACATAGGAGCGGGGCTGCTGTCTGAACTGGCAGGCTCTCAGACCTCCCAGAGGCCCGATCGCCTGTCAAACCTCAGCCCGTGGAAAAGCCAACCATCTGAGGACCACTGGTGCAAACCTAACCACCGGGCTCCCCGACCCCACCCAATCCTCTTCGCCAATCAGCAATCGGCAGGGAAATGATGTAGGCCAAAGGGTAGGCTGACATCTCCCAGGCGGTGAGACAGGAGCAGCTCTTGGTTGGCCTTTGCTGAAATTAAGAACACTTTTTTTTAGCTTCATAGATTTATTTGTTTGGCTCGGATGTCGGACTGACGGCACCGGGGATACCGGCAATATCCGGGGGGACCTTCTTAGTTCCAGAGTCAATCGTCTAATTAATCCAAATTGCTCTTTTTAACCAGTTAATTCATTCGTGGGTTTTTTTGTTTTGTTTTTGAAGATTGGACTTTGACTGCCGTCCACTGCAGAGCTCAGCCCGTTGGCCGCGGTGCTACTGCTTGTACCGTCCTCCTCAACACATGTTTTTTTTCCGTGCACACACTGCCTCATTCATAAGCTCCAAGGCCCTCTTATGCATCTGCACATGCTTGGGCCGGGTGCGCCTGAGCAGGAACACGTAGGAAAAGACGCAGTGCCAACTAGCCGGCTGCAAGCACACCATTTTTGATCCAAGTTTGGATCAAAACGAGCTGCCAGTGTCCTCTCTCTCCACAGGCCTGGAGAGATGTGATGTTTGGAAAGTTACACTGTGTCTGTGTGTTGTTTTCAGATGAGAGATGTCCAGTTTAACCATCTGACCCGCTTCATCGGGGCCTGCATTGACCCTCCCAACATATGCATTATAACGGAGTACTGTCCCCGGGGCAGTCTGCAGGTAACGTCCACTATTCCACCCACGAGTTCCTACTCTTGTCAACGGAAGTCCATGTCCAAGACTGTTTTAGGCTCATGGCTGTAGGTTTGGGAAAATTCCCGCCTGGCCTTCCTATTCTTTCTGCTAATGAAAAGTAGATTGCGATACCTTCACAGGTTCTTGCTGATGTCACAGTCGTGACTTGCAGCTCTCGCAATGATTCTGTCATCACCGGCTTCTCTCTCCTTTGGGACATTCCATTTTGCTTGAATTTTCCATCTTTTGTCAGCTTCATTATTGCGCCTTTTTTCACTCGTAGACAGCCGTCCGACTTTCATGTTGTTTTCACCTCTAAACGCAGTCCACACGGGTAAAACCGATCCTACTCAATCTGGGGTATAGAAAAGAGGTGGTATTTATTGATGGAACAAGCAGTCAGGGCTCATAAAACCAGTTTACCACCGTCTAAATACGGTTTTCAACATCATTAGAGCCCTGGAGGGGAGCAAAGTGAGTGGCAGACAGGAAGTGAGCTTCATTTTGCCGTGATTTTCATGAGGGGATTATTGGGAGATCATTGAAACCTGCAATAAACGGCTGCTGAGATCAAGTCTGGCGATTGTGTGTCTCACAGAATCCTGCGGTAATGTCAGTATAATACAGTTTATGACACATTTTCTTGTCGTTTTTAGGCACAAAATATGGAACATTTGCCTAAATGTGCACATTTTTGCCCAATAATAGGCCGTGATTAAATTTAGTAAATCTTTTTTTTTTTTTAAACCCATGGTAGAGCTATGCTGAGAAGTACCTGGAAGTAAAAGATGAAGTGTTGCTCTCCGGTCACATGTTCATCTTTTTATGTGAAACCCAAACCCAATTTGGACCTGCCTTCCTAAGCTGCGGAAAAGACGCAAAAATCCGGGTTTCTGCTCTGATGAGTCACATTGCGGGTCCGACACGATTACTTTTGCATCGCCTCCTACCAGCATTTTGTGCGTTCTGGGCATCTCTGTGTGGAGTTTGCATGTTCTCCCCGTGCGTGTGTGGGTTTTCTCCGGGTACTCCGCTTTCCTCCCACATTCCAAAAACATGCATGTTAGCTTCATTGGCCGCTCTAAATTGTCCATCGGTAAGAATGTGAGTGTGAATTTTTTTTTGTCTATACGTGCCCTGCGATTGGCTGGTGACCAGGCCAGGGTGTACCCCGCCTACCGCCCAAAGCCAGCTGGGATAGGCTCCAGCATACCCGCGACCCTAATGAGGATAAGCGGCATAGAAAATGAATAAATGGTTTTCTGCATATATTATGTACACTCATGAAGGCAAACATTTTTGAAATATTATGGCATACCTGATTTGTAGCAACACACATGGGCCCGAGTCTTATTTATGTCTTATTATCTCTTATTATGTCTACCGCATGGGGTAACAGGAGTGCAAAGGTTAAAAGCTAGTTCATGTCCAGCCGGCTGTAATGATGTTAAAAAAAGCGTTTTCTTATGTTGATTGTGTTACTTTTAAAGTTGGCAAAACTGTCGAATTATTGTTATGAGGAAAACAACAATTATGAACTCAAATTATGAATATTAAATTGTAATGTTAAAAACTGTTGAGATCTTTTTTTTTCAACCTGACCCAGTCGAGTCCAAGGTGATGGCAAGACATTTGAATTCACGCGTAAATCGGAGCTCGTTGCTTTTCAGAAAGTAAATAGTAAAAAAAGACATTTGTGGTGGGCGAATTCAGCAAAAGCCTCTCATACAGTCAAATACTAGCTAAGGCTCAACAACAGACAGGAACGGCACATTCGTCTATATCCTACGGAGCAAATGAGAGTGAACCTGGCGCAAAGCGTTGTGAGATCTGATGTCAAGGTGTGTCATCCAAGTCCTCGGCTTTGTTTTCATCACCATCACAGCGTAGAACATACAGTATGTCTCGCCCGATGAGAAGAATAGACAAAGAAGGTTTTCTGCCTTCTGTTATTGATTGGTTTTGACGATGTGCCTTGCAGGACATTCTGGAGAACGAGAGCATCAACCTGGACTGGATGTTCCGCTACTCGCTGATCAATGATATAGTGAAGGTACTATACTGTATATATATATTTGGTTTTTTTTGTTTTTTGCAGGAACAATAACAAGTTCAGCGAATGCTTGGTGAGGCACAGAGACACACAAAAAGCGCCTTCTTGTTGTTTCCATGGTTTCAGGCAGATGTGTGTGAGCCTGCACAGACAGTACGAAGTGAAAAGCAGGAAACGTTGCCATTGCACCGTGGAGTGGGAGACAAAACACCATTTTCAGCTAATTTGATCCCGGGTGCACGTGAAAAAAATCTACGCGGACGCCCCTCGGACTGCCCGGCTCACACCGACATAACCACAGCCAAAACAAGCCATGGCTTGCATATTTTCTTGGTTTTTTTGCCTGTTGCTTTCCTCCATCAGTGCACATACATACAGTGGTGTGAAAAATTATTTGCCCCCTTCCTGACTTTTTATTGTCACACAAAATGTTTCTGCTCATCAAACCCATTTGAATATTAGTCAAAGATAACACAAGTAAACACAAAATGCAGTTTTGAAATGAATGTTTTTATTATTTAGGGAGAAAACCCCCCACATAGCCCTGTGTGAAAAAGTCATTGCCCCTGCACTTAATAACTGCTTGGGCAGCCTTAGCAGCAATAACTGCAATCAAACGTTTGCCATAACTTGCAACAAGTCTTTTACACGCTCTGGAGGAATTTTTGCAGAATTGTTGTCATTCAGCTTTATTTGAGGCTTTTCTAGCATGAAGCGCCTTCTTAAGGTCATGCCACAGCATCTCCATGGGATTCAGGTCAGGACTTTGACTAGGCCACTCCGACGTCTTCATTTGGTTTTTCTTCAGCCATTCAGAGGTGGATTTGCTGGTGTGTTTTGGGTCATTGTCCTGCTGCAGCACCCAAGATGGCTTTAGCTTGAGTTGACCAACAGATGGCCGGACATTCTCCTTCAGGATTTTTTGCTAGACAGTAGAATTCATGCTTCCATCTATCCCAGCAAGCCTTCCAGGTCCTGAAGCAGCAAAACAAGCCCAGACCATCACACTACCACCACCATATTTGACTGTTGCTATGAAATGCTGTGTTACTTTTACGCCAGATGGAACGGGACACGCACCTTCCAAAAAGTTCTACTTTTGTCTCGTCAGTCCACAAGATCTTTTCCCAAAAGTCTTGGCAGTCATCGTTTTGTGTTCAATTATGTTATCTTTGACTAATAGTTAACTCTTTTTTATGAGCACAAACATTTAAGTGTGACAAACACGAGGAAGGGGGCAAATAGTTTTTGACACCACTGTATTATGTTTTCGTCTTCTGTGTTCCACGATATGATGACGCCACATTTTGAGCAAGAGTGTCGTGGCTCTGCTGCCAACAGCATTCAATTCTCACGAGAAGAAGACAAAGCCGGAGGGAGGCGCACCAGGGAGGACACAAACAAAAGCCGAACAAAGCTGAAGGAGGTCATGTTAAAAAAGTGTTCTTAAAGAAGACACTTGCAATACATGACACGACACAGCCTCTTGTGCAGGGAGCGTATCAAACAGCCCGATTTTGACACCAAAGCTTCATCTTGTGTTCGCAAATGAAAGAAAAGGGACTCCAAAGCATACATGTGTATTCGGTTAGTCAGTGGTGACACAGCAGCTACGATCTCCACGCCGGGCGTGAAAAGCATTCAAATTAAACAACGCTGCTAAATACGACGTTGCTCAATCAGCAAAGTCAGCGTGTAATCCAAGTTGCACATTACTTACAGACGCTTAGTCTCCAAGGTAGTAGCGTATTAGAAAGTATTTTGTTACAAAATAAGAACCTGTATCGGTTGTGTGCTCAAAGCAAGGCGTTGTTGCAGCCCCCAAACAATCTGACATTTTGTTGCATATCTTGACTACAAACAATCTTTTTAAATAATATTTGTGTTAGTGTGAACATGAGGGGGGCCCCGGTAGCACCCAAATATGTTCCTTTACGTTAGAATCTCCAAAAGTGTCCAATGAGACCAGAAAAAAGTTGCGAGATTTGTCGCTAGTTAGTTTCTTGAGTTGCTACATTGCTGAATTCCCTCCTGCTACGTTTTCTTGTCCTCTTTCCATTTGTAGACCGGGTCCGCATGAAGTGGGTCTGGAAGTGGATCTGTACAGAGTTGTAACGACAAGATTGATTTTAAAAAAAATTAAAAATTCCAGCTGCGATTAATTAATTAGGAGTTAACAATGGACAATGTGTGATTAATTGTGATTAAATATTTCAATCGTTTGACAGCCCTAATATATACTTATTATTTTTTATTTTTCGATTAATGAAAAAATAAACACACACAAACACATAGATACTTTAGTATACTTAAAAAAAACACTACAGCATCTATGGTCTTTTTTCCCACAGTTTGAATGGAGGAAAATTACAGTTAGGAGTACAGTACACCAAATGTATAAAATAATATTCTGTTGGTTGTTGGGCTTTTGAATGAAAAATAGAAATATCATTTCTACTTTTGCACCCAATAGTACAGTAGAAGGTCGTGGCAAACCTAAAGTCACGTAAAGAACGCTTCAATAGTAAGAAGAAGGCGGTGATGGGCCAGGGCTTGGTGAGATGGTCAACACAGGCGGGCTGTCGACATAAACAGGTTCCACTGCACAACATCGGAACCCGAATCCAGTATTGACCCACATGACGATGCGTTTCAGCTGAACTGCACCACACAGATAGAAGCGTTCTGCACAGAGGAGGCACTGCTGATGCTTTTAGGGATGTTTCCACAAACTGACTCATCGGTTCCACTAAATACTGAACCCAAGTCCGTCTAGGCCGTCCCCCTACCGGAGCTATTAGCTGTAATTTCACAATAATTCTCCTGAGAGTGTGGTGTCCTTCAATTGCGGTCCCTTTTTTTTTTCCTAACCCCAACTTACATCCACTTGGCGATATTTATTGTTTCCATGTGTGTGGTTTTAAGTGTCCTCGTGTGGAGGAACTAGGAAAAAGTGCCTTGATGCATGAACGAATGCTGCTCTCCACCAGGGCATGAACTATCTCCACAACAGCTACTTCGGCTGCCATGGAAATCTGAAGTCATCTAATTGCGTGGTGGACAGTCGATTCGTGTTGAAAATCACCGATTATGGATTAGCCAGTTTTCGCTCGTCTTGCGAAAACGATGACTCCCACGCCCTCTATGCAAGTAAGTTGACTTTGTGCAGACGTTTGTAACGCTGTGGCCGCAATTTTGACAGTACCTCCATTGTTTAGAGAAGCTGTGGACAGCTCCCGAGCTGCTCATATACGACCACCATCCTCCCCAGGGGACCCAGAAGGGCGATATCTACAGTTTTGGCATCATCCTGCAGGAAATAGCCTTGCGGAACGGACCTTTCTTTGTTGAAGGCATGGATCTCAGCCCCAAAGGTATTAAGACTGTATGTGTTCGTGATGAAAAGTTATCTGTGATAAAGTCCGGAATATACATTGGCGTGAAAAAGTCACACGTCAGATCATCAAACAGATGTAAATATTACTCAACGGCATCACAACTGGAAGAGAAAGAGAAAAGAAATACCCAAACCTACATGGTCCTGTTGCCGAGGGTCGGTCTCCGCCTTTGTTCGTCGTGTGCACCCGACCACTTTGGCCCCTCCCACGGGTGGTGAGCTCATAGGAAGAGGTACCCACGTTACCTCTTTGGGCTGTGGGACGAGAATCAGCACCTCCAAGTCCGAGTCCATGGTCCTCGCCCGGAAAACGGTGGAGTGCCATCTCCGGGTCGGGGATGAGATCCTGCCCCAAGTGGAGGAGTTTAAGTACCCCAAGGTCTGGTTCGCGAGTGAGGGAAGGATGGAACGCGAAATGGACAGACGGATCGGTGCGGCGTCTGCTGTGATGCGGACTCTGCATCGGTCCGTTGTGGTGAAGATGGCGCTGAGGCGAAAGGCAAAGCTCTCAATTTACCCATCCATCTACCTTCCTACCCTCACCTATGCTCATGAGCTGTGGGTGGTGACCAAAAGGACAAGACCGCGGGTACAAGCGGGCCAAATGGGTTTTCTCCGCAGGGTGGCTGGGCTCTCCCTTAGAGATAGGGTGTCATCTGGGAGAGACTCAGAGTAGAAACGCTGCTCCTCTGCCTCGGGATCCGCCAGGAGGAGCTGGACGAAGTGGTTGGGGGAGAGGGAAGGCCAGAATTCCCTGCTTAGGCTGCTGCCCCCGCGACCCGACCTCAGATGAGCGGCGGAAAATGGATGGATGGATATGTACATGGTCTTGTGTGAAAAAGCGATTGCCCTAATAAGTGGTTGGGTCACCCTCAGCAGCAACAACTGCAATCAAGCATTTGCCATGTCTTGCAACAGGTCTCTGACGGCGCTGTGGAGGAATTCTTTGCAGAATTGTTATAATTCAGCCACATTGGAAGCTTTTCCAGCATAAAGCGCCTTTTTAAGGTCATGCGGCGGCATCTCAATAGGATGCAGATCAGAACTCTAACTAGGCCACTCCAAAGTCTTCATTTAGTTTTTTTGTCAGCCATTCAGGTGGACTTGATGGTCTGTTCTGGATCATTGTCCTACTGCAGAACCAGTTTTGAGGTCACCAAACGAGGCAGAATTTTCTCCTTCAGGATTTTTGGTTGAGAGCGGAATTCCTGGTTCCATTTATCAGCAAATCTTCCAGGTCCTGAAGCAGCAAAACAGCCCCAGGCCATCGCACTACCACCACCACATTTTACTGTCGGTGTGAGGTTCTTGTTCTGAAATGCGGCGTTACTTTTACTTTTATTTTTTCTGGCAAAACTGAGATGAGCCTTTATCACTTTTTGTTCAGCACTGGTTTTTGTCTCAGACTCGTTTTTGCCCAGTGCCTTACAGAACTGAGACAAGTGAGGCCACATTTTAAATCTAAAAGTTTTATTTAAAAGCTGCACTTTGTGTTCAGTTGTGGTGTCATATTCAAATCTGTTTGAGGATCAGAAACATTTAAGACCAGACACGCCACCCATTCTTTGGATTGTGTCTGACATCATAAGTTTGCCTTCAACATCTGTCCAGCATGTGCACATCCTACAAATGTCGCATATAAAGTAGTGAAATGTATCCAAGATGGTGTGAGTGAGCAATTGTGGAGTGGTGCCGAAGACTTACCCTTAGGCAAACATCTAAACATCTAACAAAAAATGATTGTTGATTTTAGTACTGATTTAGCTAAAACCACATGAAGATGCGTAACTGCTTCGACTGCTACCCTCCACCCTTCTCACGCAATGGACTATTCCATGTTACTGCGCATGGGCAGATGGATTCTGGAAGACGGTAGCGAAACAAACTGGCCGTGGTTGTTTGGAAGAACCTGATGCGAAGTGACCCAAGTGGAGTAGAAAAGAGGAGGAGGCGGCAGGTAGTTTTATCAAAACTTCTGGACGCTCTTGACGGGAGCCCAGCTGAGAGGAATGCGGTAGTTTTAGGGACGAAGCTGAGAGTGACACCTTTTATCACAAAAATGTGAGCGTCACCTCGCTAAAATATCACCAAAGTTTGTGAGAAAGCCCACCCTTTTGGTGGAAAACCCATCTTGTTTGCCCGATACACAGTAATGCAAAGTGTGGGCTGCCAGTGGCGAGTTGAATTGCACCCTCTAACCTGAGGACCTGTAGCGCGGGCATCCTCCATCAGACCCTCTTGGCCCTTTTTGATTCTTTAGGCCACCATACTTCAAATGTGGAATAGAGTCAAACAATTTTGGGGTGAGAACAGCTTGAACGTGTTAAGATATTTTGAGGTGAGCTGAGGGGGCCCTGACCGCAAAAGCTCGACCAACTTTTAATTTTGAGGGAACAGGAACAACCAGTCGAGGTCTGTCTCCTGGCTCACAGCGGAGCAACATTTCAGCAGTGGAACCAGGGGTAGAGCCAAGAGGTGTGTTAAAGGTAACATGATTTTTAAAAACCACTGGTAATAAGCGTCGGGTCAGAAAACTGGACTGAGGGGATTTCTGGTTTTTGTTAAAAGCTGAGCTGTTGCATTTTGTACAAGCCGGAATCAAAAGATTTGAAAGGTTTTGGATAAAGTGTAAATGTGAAGTTAACATACTATCGGACCACCTAATCCAGGCGGTTCATTCCCTGTAGGACCGGTGTCAGAGTTTGGTGCGCGTTGCCGGCAATAAGTCGGACCCGTTTTCAGTGAGGGTGGGACTCCGCCAGGGCTGCCCTTTGTCACCGATTCAGCCAGGGCGTCGAGGGTTCCGGTTTGGTGGCCGCAGGATTTGGTCTCTACTTTTTGCGGATGATGTGGTCCTTTTGGCTTCATCGAGCCATGACCTTCAACTCTTGCTGGATCGGTTCGCAGCTGAGTGTGAAGCGGCTGGGATGAGAATCAGCACCTCCAAGTCAGAGTCCATGGTCCTCACCCGGAAAACAGTGGAGTGCCATCTCCGGGTCGGGGATGAGATCCTGCCCCAAGTGGAGGAGTTTTAAGTATCTCGGGGTCTTGTTCACGAGTGAGGGAAGAGTGGAACGCGAGATGGACAGACGAATTGGTGCGGCGTCTGCAGTGATGCGGACTCTGCATCGGCCCATACTGGTGATGAGGGACCTGAGTCGAAAGGTAAGGCTCTCAATTTATCGGTCCATCTACGTTCCTACCCTCATCTATGGTCATGAGCTTTGGGTGGTGACCAGAAGGACAAGATGGCGGGTACAAGCTCCCGAAATAAGTTTTCCGCGCAGGGTGGCTGGGCTCTCCCTTAGAGATAGGGTGAGAAGCACTGTCATCCGGGAGAGACTCGGAGTAGAACCGCTGCTCCTCCGCATTGAGAGGAGCCAGATGAGGTGGCTCGGGCATCTGGTTAAGATGCTTCCAGGACGCCTCCTGTGGGAAGGAGGTGGGCACGTCCGACTAGTAGGAAACCCAGGACACGTTGGAGGGTCTATGTCCCTCAGCTGGTCTGGGAATGCCTTGGGATCCGCCGGGGGAGCTGGACAAAGTGGCCGTGGTAAGGGAAGTCTGGGCTTCCCTGCTTAGGCTTCTGCCCCTGCGACCCGACCTCGGATAAGCGGATGAAAATGGATGGATGGATGGATGGATGCTTCCACAAGTCAAGTTTAACCAACTCTACGGGAAACATTTTGGCGTGATTGTAATGAGACTGTCATGTGACTCTCCCAGTCAATGTATTCCCCGAAATGACAGAGTGCAAGAAAAACCCGTGTGAAAGAGATGCTGTGTTAAAAACCAATCAGTGATTGTCTGCTATAATAGGGTGTCAAATATTACAATTCAACTGTTATATGATACGTCGGGAGGTCCACTGTTGCCGTCGGGTTTCGGGGAACTGGACTGCTGCATGGTGGGGCAACAAAGGAGGGGGAGCTACTGGCAGGGCGGGGGCTGTTTGATGCGGAGAGTGAAGAAGATGACTTTAGTGGTTTTAGTTCCCAGGAGGACGAGGACAGCAATGAATGCCTTTTCTGGTACACTGCGGTTTAACTAGCCGTGTTACACACACTCTTTGAAAGAAAGCGTTTATTTCATTGAAAAATTAATGAAAAACTGTATGTAGAAATCTTTTTCTCTCTTCAAATTTAGTGGGTGTGGCTTACAGTATACATCAGTGCGCTCTGTTTGGAAATTCCAGTAGTTATTATTTTAAGGTAGGATTACGACATTTGGGTGTTTTAAAAGTTGACAAGCCAGCAGCCGGTCGATGCACAGTTGTATCTTTTATGCTGAAAATCACCTGCCGCCCAGTAACCGTCTTTGTCTCCAACAGCACCTCGGCTACCTCATACGATCAGTGGGAGCTAAAACCTGTAATGCAATTCAAGAGCAGGAATTCAACCTTTAGAGTATCCACAACGGATATTTAACATCCCCTTAGGGGGTTTCCACCACGGCATAACGTTGTCTGGGTTTTTATTCATGGTCACGCTCGGTGCTGATTGTATAAGTGCCATTAATTGGCTGAAAGAGCGTGCACTTGCTGGCCGGCTCAAACAGCAGACTTTTCAACACTTTTAGCAGCAACAGAAGATCCCACGGGTATAACATTATAAATAGAACATTTCCAACAAAGTGAAATAGAGGAAAAACAGATGTTTTTCTGTTCTTATTTAGGCAGAACAGTCATCACTATGACAACAAGAGTTGTAGCAAATACTAAAAATATTTTCCTTCTCACCTCAGAGATTGTGCAGAAGGTTCGGAACGGTCAGAAGCCATACTTTCGACCGACGACAGACAACCGATATCACTCGGACGAGCTGACCATCCTGATGGACGGCTGCTGGGCCGAAGACCCCACGGACAGGCCAGACTTTGGCCACATCAAGATCTACGTGGCCAAGCTCAACAAGTAAGACCGCTTCCCATTCACCACAGCACATTCTCAACGTCTGACCGCAACTGTAGGCGCTGTGCATTCCCAAGTCTGGCCTGACGTTTTTCCATTCCATGACCTCCCTGCAACTTACCCCGTGAGTCAAAATGCAAAATGGGCTCAGAGAGGTATAGCTTTACATGGGGACTGGCCCGGACTGGGGAGCTTTGTGTGATCGATAACCTCTGAACCACTCAAGGATGCCCTTGTCGGGTTCCTCCCGCAGGTGCAGGAAGCTTCACTGCATACGCCGGCGCATGAATGCGCTGTTTGCCTGTTATTTTCATTAAGTAAATGTATGTTGTTGACACCACATGATGGATTTGCTGTTATATTTGGCCTGCCCGTGAGCTTGAAGGGCACAGCAACAAGAGGGGCGTTCAGCGCTAAATGGTTTGTTTAACCCGTCCGGAGTTGAAACTTCGCTCGCCGTGAAAAAGCTGCCCCCGCGACGCGCAAGTCCAACTGTGTGTATACTGCTTGCTCTGTACTGCAGCGAGCGTGTTTAACAGACATCTCCACCAAACCGCGCCCCTTGCTTCATTTATTTTATCTGCATCTGGATCTAGATCCGCATAAGAAAAATATCAACGTGCTGTCGGCACTTTGACTGGGGCTGATTTTTATGTAAGTCTTGCGTAGGAAACCAATTTTAATGCAAAGGAAACGCAACAGTCCGACGCCATCACCCTTCCGTTCTTGGATAATGATGAATTTTTAGCATGATTACACAACTTCATTCTTGTAACCTCTTCTTTTACTTTCAGCTTATCCCTTCTGCATCCTCTTCTCTCGCACCAACTACCTTCATGTCCTCTTTCACGATATCAATAAACCTCCTCTTTGGTCGTCCTCTAGGCCTCCTGCCTGGCATCCTTCTACCAATATATTCACTAGCTCTCCTCCAAACATGTCCCAACCATCTTAGTCTGGCCTCTCTGACTTTATCTCCAAAACCTCTAACATGTGCTGTCCCTCTGAAGTACTCATTCCTGAGCCTGTTCATCCTGGTCACACCCAAAGAGCACCTCAGCATCTTCATCTCTGCTACCTCCAGCTCCGCCGCCTGTCTTTTCCTCAGCGGCACTGTCTCGAAACCAAACATCATCGCGGGTCTCACCACAGTTCCTTTCATTTCAGCTGAAACTCTTCCATCACACATCACACCCGACACTTTTCTCCACCCATTCCAGCCTGCCTGCACACGCTTCTTCACCTCTTTTCCACGCTCTCCATTGCTCTGGACTGTTGACCCTAAGTACTCAAAATCCTCCACCTTCTTTATCTCTTCTCCCTGTAACCTCACTCTTCCACTTGGGTCCCTCCAATTCACACATGCACTCCGTCTTACAACTTCATTCTTGTAACATTACTATTTTCTCACATATGTGTCCTGAGACACCCAATTCACGGGACGGGACGATGCACAAGATTGGGTCCACAAGAACAAGACAAGACGAGATTTTAACACTAAATGTAAGAAAAGTACAATGAAAAAATATGACTGGACAAACAACATTTTTTATTTAACCGCATCACAAAACAAAGTAGGTGTGTTTTGAAATGTTTATTGTCCCATAAACCGATGCTAAACATTATTATTGGGTATTATTTTTGGAGGCCAAATAAACCACCAATTTAATAATAATAATATATAATAATAATGATAAAATGGATAGATACTTTATACATCTCCAAAATAAATGTCATAATAAATGTAATCACTTCAGAATAAAACAAACAAGGCAAGATAGGAAAGACAAGACAAATACAATAAGAATAAGTACATAAATACGGAACATATCACTTCAAATTCTTAGTGCAACAATACGTTATAAAGGTCGAAAGTTCAGTCGTGTGTGTGTTTTATTACTCCCCCTCTATTGTGTTGAAAATCTCAGTCTCGGTCTTTCACTGGAGCAGGACAGTGACAGTAATCTGCCACTGAAACTGTTCTTCTGTTGGGAGATGAAGCTGTGCATTGGATAAATATGAATAAATAACAATAATCTACTACATTACTGTGATTATTTCCTTTAGTATGTCATCTTTCACTATGTAGAGTTTTCTCCCAGGCAATTCGTACTGTCTAACATTTGTGTGTCCATGCTAGCTAGACCGAAGATAGGACTGACAGGAGGTGTCACTCTGTTCACCGAACTCTGAAGCGTCTTCTTAAGGTCATGCCACAGCATCGCAATAGGATTCAGGTCAGGATTTTGACTAGGCCACTCCAAAGTCTTGATTTGTTTTTCATCAGCCATTCGGAGCAAAACCCAAAACCCAGGTTTAATTCCGCTTGAGGTCAAGAACAGGTAGACATTCTCCTTCACAATGTTTTAGTGGACGGCAGAATTCATGGTTCCATTTATCACAACAGGAATTCCAAGTGCTGAAGCAGCAAAGCAGCCCCAGACCATCACACTACCACCGCCATATTTTACTGTCGGTATGATGGGATTTTTCTGTAATGCAGCGTTACTTTTACGCCAGAACACACACATTCCTAAAAGTTCAGCTTTTGTGTCGTCATGTTTTTTTTTATTCCGCGGTAGGTTTTGTCTTGGAACTCGTTTTTCCCCAGTGTCTTTCTCATGGTGGAGTCATGGACGCAAGTGAGGCCTGGATGTTGCTGTGGGGTCTTTTGTGACCTTCTGATGAGTCAGTGCTGCGTTTTTTTCGGGTAGTTTGGTTGGCCGGCTCTCACTGTGGTTTGTTGGCACCTCAAAGCTTCATAGTGCTCAAGTCATCTCGGTTAAGTTGTGGCCCAGTTCCACACAGGGCCATGTAAGTTTGGAATAAAAAGCTGAATTTAAAAACTGCATTTTGTGTTCAGTTGTGCTGTCATTGACTAATATTTGAACTTGTTTGATGATCTGAAGCATTTAAGTGTGACAAAAATAGGAAGGGTGCAAACACATTTCAGACCACTGTATGTGTCCTGCAGTCCAGGGTGGCCCCTTGCCCGAGATGTTTTGATCGTTACCCTGATGAGGACAAGCCGTATAAAAAATGAGTACATGGGGCGCCCCTACATCTCCTTAAGATTGAAAAAAAATAGTTTTTTATTTGATTATGATGGACATTTCGGAGAAAGATCCCAGTAAACGATCATAAACCCAGTGGCAACGTTGCCCTAAATTAGTCATTTAAAAAATTGAAGGCTTGGAGTCAAGAGGCACCATAATGGGTCTGATTCTGCAAAAGTGCTCTCTCAGTAGAATGCGCTCAAGTAATGCGTCATGGTCCACGCTTGAACCTTCTCCCCACATTCGAGTAAGGGTTATTAAGCTTTTATGAATAAACAGATGTTCTTCAATGGTGTTTGATCATCCAAACCTAACTCCTAGTAGTCTTTGTGAGGATGCTTTCCATTTTGAAGATGAACGATGAGGAAAAATGTGGACCAAACAAACCTTGTGACTGAGTGCCAGGACGGTTCTGTGTTTCATGTCTCTGCGTTTTGTTCTTTACGCTTAACATGCTTGGAAGATGGCAGGACGCCAGGCATGGATACTTCAAACCACGGCTGACTCACATACTCGGTTCATCTGATTTAATGCCTGGATTTGTACTTTATGTATCGACGGTGTGTGTGTGGTTGGGGGGTAAGCACATTAAGCATTACACAATGCATGTGTTACAAAGGTCAAAACACGGGGTGAGGATGGAAACAGTCATGTGGCAATGTGTCTAAAAGTGTTCTTAGCTTTGTGTTTATGTAGGAAACATTGAAAAGATATTTTAAAAATTATTGTAGGCCTTTTTGGGTGATAATGAAAGTAGCGCGGTGGTTTCCATCTCACCCCTGTTGAGAGTTGCGTAATGCCTGTGCCGTAGACATACATCTGGAATGATTATTCAACATACATCCTTTTCAAAAACAAGAATTGGGTGCACGACCGCGTAGTGGTTGAGTGGGTAGCACAGTCAGGAGATTGGGGTTGGAATCTCCGTTGGGCATCTCTGTATGGAGTTTGCATGTTCTCCCCGTGCGTGTGTGGGTTTTCTCCGGCTACTCCGCTTTCCTCCCAGATTCCAAAAACAAGCATGTTAGCTTCATAGGCCACTCTAAATTGTCCATTAGAGTGTGAATGTTTGTTTGTCTGCCCTGGGGTTGGCTGGCGACCAGTCCAGGGTGTACCCCGCCTCCCGCCCAGAGTCAGCTGGGATAGGCTCCAGCATCCCCGCGACCCTAATGAGGATAAGCGGTATAGGAAATGAATGAATGAATTTCTACAATTTAAATGCACAAAATGACAAATTCAAATATGCATACAGATACGTGTACACACAGTCCTTTTAGTGGCGCTGAAGGTTCCTGAATAGCTTTTAATTTGACAAGCCCTATTAACTTATTATTAGAGACCATACCTGGTAAAGTGCCTCTTTGCCCACTTTAAATTATTTGTGTTGGTTCTACCATTACTCAGACCAGTGGGTCCAAGGAGCTCGGTGAAAATACAAGGAGAATTGTAGGGTCGAACTAGTCTTTTGGAAGCATTTCTATACAACTGCAGATCCCAAGAGCATCAGTTCAAACACTTCTATGTAAGTACAAGTTATTTGGATTTGTCAGCACTTTGCCAAGGTCTGAAAGAAAATGCATACCATAACCATCAAATGAAAGGAACTTGGTTAGGGTGTTCGGGAGAAACCAGGACCCACCACACAAGACACACAGAAGCAAACAATCGAAATACGCATGTAGACAGAAAACAATTGTCTCGAGAGGGAGTGGGAGGAAGACAAGCTTATGTACTCCCACCCCTTATTCATTACACTAAAGCCAGTTATATTCACAAAATATGCAGCATGTTATATGTTATAATGCAAAATCAATGTGCAATATGCATTATTATCCACGCGAAATACCCTGCACCTCTTACCAATACTCGTGTGGCAGTACTCGTTATTATACCATCATCAAATATCAACATCTCCATCAGCATATTAATCATATCAATGTGTTAGAACTAAATATTACATTTACTGTTCATATATACAACAGATTTATTGCACCGTATACATCATTTGTATGCATACTGTACAAGATCATTTGGATTGATAAATTTAATGGTTATTGGTGTTGATGGTAATAAGTATTTAATATAATTAATTTGTTTGGATGCCGCAAGGTGGTCGAGTGGGTAGCACATTGGCCTCACAGTCAGGAGGTTCAGGGTTCGAATCTCCGTTGGGCATCTCCGTGTGGAGTTTGCATGTTCTCCCCGTGCGTGTGTGGGTTTTCTCCGGGTGCTCCGGTTTCCTCCCACATTCCAAAAACATGCATGTTAGCTTCATTGGCCGCTCTAAATTGTCCATCGGTCTGAATGTGAGTGTGAATGTTTGTTTGTCTATATGTGCCCTGCGATTGACTGGCGACCATTCCAGGGTGTACCCCGCCTCCCGCCCAAAGCCAGCTGGGATAGGCTCCAGCATAACCGCAACCCTAATGAGGAAAGGCGGTATAGAAAATGAATGAATGAATAATTTGTTTGGATAGAATGTGTCCCGCATTCGACTACCTAGAAGACAGCTAGACGGCTAGAACTTGGACACGATAGTGTGTTTCAACAGGACACACGTCAAAATTAGTTTTGGAATGGCTAACATTGAACAATATTAATAATAATAATAATACATTTTATTTCTAAGCGCCTTTCAAGAAACCCAAGGTCGCCGCATGGTAAGAAGACAATAACAGTGAGCAGTAAAAAAGAATTAAATCAGCAATGAGAAATTACAATAATAAAAAGAAAACTATAAAATAAGAGAACCAAAACTGATAATTAAAAAGAACCAGCAGTCCTAAAGAGGTGGGTTTTGAGTAGTGACTTGAAGGTCGACAGAGAGTTTCCGACTGCTGATGCCAGCGCGTTCCAGAGCTGAGGAGCAGAGCGACTGAAAGCCCTGCTCCCCATGGTGCTGAGGCGGGCAGAAGGGGCAGCGAGGTGGATAGCGGAGGCGGAACGAAGTGGCAATGTGTAGAAGGTCAGACAGATATGGGGGGGCAAGGTTATCAATGGCCTTAGAGGTGTAGAGAAGGAGTTTGAATTCAAGTCTCTGCTTGCTGTAGGATGGGGGTGATATGGCGGAAGGACGGGGTTTTACTGATCCTACGAGCAGCAGAGTTTCGAACCATTTGGAGCTTGTTAAGATATTTGTGAGGAAGACCGTAGAGAGGTGGGTTAAACAAGAAGAACCTTGAACTCAGTCCCAGATCATTTGTGGGCTATGCTTGGGAGCAGGAAACCAACACATTAAATGAAGTCTACCAGTTCTGCTTTTAAATATCCTGCCAGAATCTTGTTAGCCCCAAAAAGCAGTTGGTTGAGGTGAAAAGGGTGAGTCATTAAACCAATCGCTGTATTACGGGGGTGTTACGGGGGTCTAAAAATGTATATATTTAACATCCATTGGTGGTGTCCAAAGTTGGGAAAGCCAAAGGTCAATACGGCACCTGTCAGTCACAGTTGTGTAATCTGCTCCGTGGTTCTTTCCCACAGAGAGGGCAGCACCGGTATCCTCAACAACTTGCTGTCCAGAATGGAGCAGTACGCCAACAACCTGGAGAACCTCGTGGAGGAGCGAACACAAGCCTACCTGGAGGAGAAAAGGAAAGCTGAAAATCTCCTCTATCAAATTTTACCACAGTAAGAAGAAGACGCAATGTTAGTTTCGTTTGTAAACAACCGGCCATGCCGCAGTTGCATGGAATTGTAATGGACACTTTCTGTCTCCCCATGTGGGAGACAGAAAGTGAGGAACAGAAGCACAACAAATATATTTCAAACAACAAATTAACTGTCACTTCTGTAGTTTTTTTTCAATCAAAAAGGCTCTAGTATCGGGGAGTGGCACCCGCTGCCTGTTGAGAAGAGCGCTACATGCTTTCACGTCGGCTTCCTCCAAACAGCTTTCAGCCGCAGCTGAATAAATCCGCCAAACAGAAGACAAACTGCCGTGTTGTTTAACTTGAACACACGCGTCTCTACCTTCGCTCCTCTGAACCAGTTCAATCCCAGGAGACGTCTCATCCTTTTGAGAGCCCCTCCGTTTTAACCTTCCAAATTCTCTTCGCTAGATTTGTCGCGAGCACAGCACCTAATCAGGGATTTGATTATTAGCCAAAGGTAGTGACAAGGTTGCTAAGTTGGAAACACTGATCCGCCCTGCTACATCTTCTTATTCTCTGGCGAACCAGGTGCATGTGAGGTGTGTTGACAAACGGACTCACACAAACAGTCCAATTATAATGTGGCAGGGCAGTGGCGGTCCAAAAGTATTTATGGCGGGGAACCACGCATAAATGAGTATATAAGAAACACTGGTAAGAGAAATTGTACAGCTCAATTTACAGTAAATTCATTGTCATCGCCGTATGTTATGTTATGTTGTTCACTTTTAATGCTTTAAAGCAGGGGCCCCATGCACGTGCGCGCAATTTAAACTAAACATCTTTTTTCAAATTTTTTGACACAAAATAAGACAGACAAGGACACTAGTAATAATGATAACTCATTGAAAAATGTTTCTCTGCTTGCATCAAGCCCGGTTGATGTCCCGCCCCTGAGAGCCATATACCCCACCGCGATTGGTAGGTTTGTCAGCTCTGCACACAACACTGTAAAAAGTGCCATTCATATAAAACTCCAGGGCCGCACTAACATTAAACTTTCACATTAAGGTGGGGGCCACAAAATATCATCTCCGCAAGTTTGAGACCCCTGCTTTGAAGTTACAGTATGCGTACTAAAGCGCTTATTTTGAGTTTTTAACGATATCGGTATTTTATGTACGTAAATGACAAGGTACAATTATTTATGTTTGTTTGCATATATGATGTATGTTTATTAACATGAACTGAAAATGTACATCCAGCTCTACACCATAAGAGAACTGAACTGCGCAACAGGGGAGCAACTGTGACTTACTGTACCTTCGAAGTTCCAGTATATGTATACATATGTGTGCTGCCCAGCTTCTTAAGTACCGACTATTTGACTTGCACATTTCTGTCCACGCAGTTCAGTAGCAGAGCAGCTAAAGCGAGGGGAAACCGTGCAGGCAGAAGCCTTTGACAGTGTCACCATTTACTTCAGCGACATCGTCGGCTTCACGTCCCTGTCTGCCGAGAGCACGCCGATGCAGGTACGCGCATCGTTCCTTTGCTTTGCTTAGTTCAAACTAATTCCTGCATCTAAGCAGAGTTCATTTAATAACCCCTCTTCTGCGTGTCTGAGCAATTACTGATAGCTTGTCCACCGCTTGTGTTGACATGCATCCGGTTAGCCGTTTTTTAATAAAAGAAGATGATTAAGGTGTGCATACATCATGTCACCTACATATGTTTGCATTGTGACGCCATCAAAATAGCTCAAATGCTAACAGTTAGCATGCTAACACATGGCGAGATAGCATCAATTACTGAAAATGCCATGGCAGTTCTACAGTGCCCCTACATCATGCCGTGTGCGTATTTAAAAAAGTAAAATAACTAAAATGCTAATTTGACATGAGTAAAATGCTCACGTGCTAACAGTTGGCAGGTTAGCACCATAGCACCAAGTACCAAAACGTGCCATGGCAGTTCTACAGTGCCCCTACATCATGCCATGTGCGTATTTAAAAAAGTAAAATTACTAAAATGCTAATTTGACATGAGTAAAATGCTCACGTGCTAACAGTTGGCAGGTTAGCACCATAGCACCAAGTACCAAAACGTGCCATGGCAGTTCTACAGTGCCCCTACATCATGCCATGTGCGTATTTAAAAAAGTAAAATTACTAAAATGCTAATTTGACATGAGTAAAATGCTCACATGCTAACAGTTGGCGGGTTAGCACCACAGCACCAAGTACCAAAACGTGCCATGGCAGTTCTACAGTGTCACTACATCATGCAAGTGTATGTATTTGCACTTAGATATGAGAACCATAAATAAATGCTAACATGCTAACAGGTAGCTTGCTAGCCCCTGGCAGGATAGCACTCAGGACTAAACGTGCCAAGGCAGTTCTAGTGTAGCGATTGTAAATAGTTCTATACTGTCCGTACACAATGCCACGAATTGTGACATCATTAAGAGAGCTAAAACGCTAACAGTTAGCGTGCTAGCACCTGGCAAGATAGTATCGACTACCGAAAACGCCACGGCAGTTCTACGGTGTCTCTACATCATGCCTTGTATGGATTTGCTTTTAGAGAAGAGAAAATGTGCTCAAATGTGAATTTGTAATGAGTAAATAGCTTAATGGCGACATGCTAACAGTTAGCATGCCAGCAGCTGGTAAGATAGCGCTCAGTACCGACAGTGCTAATGCAGTGTCGCTAAATCGTGCCACACATGGATTTGCCTTTAAACATCAGCAAAATGTTACAATGCTAATTTGACAAGAGTGAAATAGCTAAATGGTGACATGCTAACAGTTCCCATTCTAGCACGCAGCAAGGTAGCACTGAAATGAAAGTACCGAAGATGCCAAGGCGGTTTTAGGATGTCCCTCCATCCGGGGTCATGCTTTTTTTTTTTTTTAACTTATTAATTTTTACTAATGTACTAATACTGAGGTCAATTACACGCCAGAAAAACATGTGGGAGTTCTTCTTAAGCTTAGCACTGTGCAAAAAAAAACGGTAGAGAATTGCAAGGGCATACTGTATACTATGTGCCCGTCACATACCGTATTAAATGACCAATTAATAATAATGATGATGATCATTCAAAGCAAGCTGTTGGTCTCCATGTACCCTTTTTGCCTCCTCTCTGCACGGAGTCCTGCACTTTTTGCAGAGAGAAAATGTTGATGCCGAGTTGAGTCACTGAGACGTTGTGCTGCACGTCTCCCACCGGCTCCGGCTCGAAAGCTTTCTCACCAGGGAAACACGCTAATGATGTCCGAGCAAGTGCTGGTTGACGAGCTTACGCCCTCATATGCGGAGGAACGACCTCGAAATCAACTACGACATTTAGGCCTCTTTGTGCGCTCATATTTATCCAATTAGGGTCGCAGAATCAGCTTCCTCCAAACAGCAGTAGACACGAGATGGCTAAGTGTAAACAGCTCATTTGTCATGTGAAATGCAACTGGAGTTTCTGAAAAAGCGTTTTTTTGGCGTTTTTTTATTATGACTATTATTCATTATTATGATTACTTTATTATTATTATTATGATTATTATAAAACTGTATTACATGTAGTTATTTAGTTTGATTTATTTATTTTACATGCTTTCAACCCCAAAAAGAACACCGCCTGCTATATGTTGCCAGTCGTGGTTTGAAACAGGGGTCTGAAACTCAATCCACCTTGGGGGCCGCATGGGACGCAGTCTGGCTGAAAGTGCACACGCACGCGTGTGCTCTTTCATTTTTCTTTTTTTTTATTTATTTTTTTTATTCAATGTTTTCAAAAGTCTTTTTTTTAGTTTAACACAGAATAAGATAAACACGAACACTGGTGTAAACAAGTTGTATGCAAAACTACTAATAGAATTCTCAATCATGTAACAAATGAATAAACAAACACAAAATAAAATGAATAAGGACCCCTGGTGTAAACAAATTGTATATCTGTCCTTGTGTTCCTTGGTAGTCAATTTTTATGGAACATACTGTACTGTTAACTGTATGACTCTTTTCTCTACAAAACTGAAACAATGAGTAGAATCACAAATACATAAACAAATTAAGAACTATTGAAATCAGTATTACATTTTAGTTTTCAGTTAAATTGTAGAGTTCTTTAAACTCAGTCCATTTTTTATTCCTTCAGAAAATGGCTTCTCTGGCCTACTTTTTACTCCTAGGGACCTGGCAGGGCTTCCTCTCACATAGCCGAGCCACATTTGTTTAGAAAAAGACATGTTTGCAGCTGTGAAACGTACTCTATTTTAACTCACCTGGCATGTCGCGTTTAGCCGCGCTGAGCCCGACTACAGCCCACCTCTACACAGATCCGACATCTGGACTCAGACCGCAAACCACACCAACGAGTTCCCCACGCTTCTTTTATCTCGCTCACTTTGACTTATTCTGAGAGGGTGATAACCTATACTCGTTGTATAATGTCACGCTGGGCAGCAACTTAAAACCCTTTTTTTTATACCCCAATTAATACCCCAGCATTATACCTCTTCTTCATTTCCTCGTGAGCGCAACAATAGAAATCTGGAGGGCCGAACGAACATTAAACTTGCATATGAAGGTGGGGGCCACAAAATATTGTCTCCGCAAGTTTGCTGTTGTTGTCTGACTCGTTTCCATTGCACTGCTGTACCTTCACAAATTGACCTGTCCCTCTTAGGTGGTCACGTTACTCAACGACCTGTACACCTGTTTTGACGCCATCATTGATAACTTTGATGTTTACAAGGTAGGTTCAAGTATCAGTGACGGAACGCACAGTAAGAAGGACATGAGATGATTAGTTTGCTCCTCCCCCAGGTGGAGACCATTGGCGACGCCTACATGGTGGTGTCAGGGCTGCCGGTGCGGAATGGGAAACTCCACGCCAGGGAGATTGCTGGGATGTCGCTGGCCTTGTTAGAGCAGGTGAAAACATTCAAGATCCGCCACAGACCCAACGACCAGCTGAGACTTCGGATAGGTATTCACACAGGTGAGTCTCGAATCATGGGTGGACAGTTTGCCATGTAGCTTGCAGTCACAGTTGAATGTCCACTTTTGTCAAGTCTTCAGTGTATAGCTTGGGAGGCACTATAGGTATGTTGTCCCCTGAAAACAAGTCAACGCATTAACCCGTTATTCTAACCAACATAAGTAAGTACACCTTACAGTGAACCTGTCCAAATTGTGCCCAATTGTGCCCTCATTCTCTTGGGCACAGGCGTTACCAGAGCTGCACAGGTTATTACTTCCAAAGAGAGGGGATCCTGCCCTGCTTCAGAATGTCACATCAAATGTTATTTCCCTTGATGAACCGCAATTCCTGCATGCTTCAGTGCATGCAAGCCACAGTTAGTGCTACTCGCTTTCGTTGCCCGCTTATAAGCCAGTTTATCTTAAATCGATAGTCGTGCCTCGGTCATTTGTTCCAGGTCGCAGCCCGGTAAGTGAGTTTCAATGATTCAAAGTGTTAATAAATGGGGTATTTATTATTTTTATTATATTTGTGACTTTCTAAATACATTTCTGACCAATATTAGAACTATATAGACATGAAAGAACAATTCTTAATCTTTTGTTTACAAACCATTGCTAGTGTGCAGGTTATGGGGTCACTGCAACGACACAAGAGATGGCCACAGCTGCATATAGCATTCTTGCGAGCTAACCAGTTACCCTCTAGTTTATTTATTCTACACAAGACAATATAAGAAGCCGAAAGCTGACCACTTCCACACGGAATAGGAGTAGAACTTGTTTTCAGGTTATTGCCACCGCTGCATGGCTAAATGCCGTGTGACGGTAATGTGATGTAATGTCACGTCTCTCAATGTTTTGTGTCATTTCTGACGTCTAGTGACCAGAATACTACATATAACTTGGACTTCAATATTTTTGACCAATAATGGTACCGCAGTCAACCACAAAAGAGCGATCATTTGTTAATTCATTTTCAGCAAGGGCGACTGACATTACACTACGGGCTTTTTGTTTTGTATTGTCCTTTGAGAATAATTATTGTAATATAATTAAGTGCTGAAATGTGAGATATATGGAGATTTCTGAACAGGTTTATCTGGCCTTCTACAGTTTTTCAGATGTGCCAGCGAACAGATGTGTGACAGATGAACACAGGAATTTGGTACTTGTTACTCGGGTATTGTGCGGACACGCGCGTTCAACTTTGTGCCATTAGTGAACAGAGCAGAAGACCTCTTCGGGAATCCCATATTCTTACCGTGATCATACACACTCCTTATCAGCATGTCAAGACCAGCTGAAAAATTGCAAGTATTTACATTTTGCACTGTTGGATCTTCAGCCATTTATTGCAAACAACCATTCAACTGAAATAGGCTGTTCGGCAGCGGATCAAAACCCAAATGTTCTCTACTGGATTTAGATCAGTGGGGCACGCAGGATGGTCCAAAAGAGTGAGCGTATTCCTCTGGAAGAAGTCTTTTGTCAGGCAGGAATTGTTAACTGCAGCGTAGTCCTGTTCAAAAACCCACAGACGGGTCCTTCAGTCATGCTCCACCTAGCCGGCTGCTAGGTTGATGACCCTACACAACCGGAAGCAAGCGATGGCCCATTTCGGTTTCGCTTTTGGTTCTGTTGACCACCGTTTAGGCATGGACATGAACAGGTTCCATTCTGCTAGATTCCAATGTCATTATTTCAGCTGGCCCACACTTCCGTGTCCGTCTAAAAGCATTTTTCTTCAGAAGGTTGGGTGACGGTGACAGTGGTACCCCCCAGCATCCGTGCTTAGGGATGTTTAAGCCAGCTGGAGTCTGTCCCAGTTGACAGCCATTTGCATTCCACTACACAGGGTGATTATATCTTGTGTTTTAGGTCCAGTCTGTGCTGGAGTGGTCGGATTGAAAATGCCCAGATACTGTTTGTTTGGAGATACTGTCAACACAGCATCCCGAATGGAATCCAACGGAGAGGGTGAGTTCCAAAATCGCTTGTTATTGTTTGTTTTTCTCAGAACCCATTTGGGCCTTCGCAGATGTCTGGGTTTTCAACACAAATAGTCTACTGGTGACAAGGTTACCGTATATGTTTTGCCTCCTCTCCATGGAATCCCGGGAGTGCCAAAATGAAAAGGAAAAGTGGAAATGTGGGAGAACAAGAAAATCAGTACAACAAAAATATACAAACGTGGTCATATTTTTGTACATTTTGTCTTTGCTTTCACCATTTTGTCATCACTTTGCTTTTTCATTCTGCCGTTTATTTTCCCTGTTTCGCACTTACCGGGGCTGCACGGTGCCTGAGTGGTTAGCATGTTGGCCTCGCAGTCAGGAGACATGGGTTTGAATCTCCGCTTGGCATCCCCGTGTGGAGTTTGGGTGTTCTGTGCTAATCAATAAATGAAATGGGTTTCACAATATAGTATTTTTATTTTCTTGTAGTTGGAATGATCGTCAGTATTTGTCCAGTTCTTTCGCTGGTCCTCCAAGTCATGCAATGGCTACGAAACACTTTAATAATAACAACAACGCTTCATTTTTCCTTCATCATCATAAGTCAGCATTTGCTTGGGAAACGTAACACAAGACAAATGCGAGGCTTTTAGTCGGATGCTTCTATTCTCAACCTGCAGAGAAGTTTGGTGGGACACAATTGGAGAAAATCGTTGGAGATATCGATTAACTGAGTCGCTTCCTGTCTTCCGCCTCTGCTGGTAAATAATTGATAGCGCTAAGAGCGAAGGGCCCTTAGCCAGCGATAAACTGCAGCCCGAAGCCCCCGTCAGGATTCGCGCCTCAAACCTCTGCGCTCTGCATCAACCCTGCAAAATGATAACACGGATTTGTCAGCGTTTCAGCTGCCCGGGTCCGACGAGACCTTGCGCGCACGAAACCGCTGTACCCTTTTGACGGTAAAGAAACGGAGTCCCTGCAGACAACGATTATGCCTTTTATGTGTTTGACAGCCTTGAAGATCCACGTATCCTCAGCCACCAAAGAAGTGCTGGATGAGTTTGGCTACTTTGATCTACAGTTACGAGGAGACGTAGAAATGAAAGTAAGTAGCTTTACACCTTCTCAGGCCACTCACTGAGGCACTTGGTAGGTATATATAGCTATATATATACATATATGTATATATATAACATCATGGTTGAATATTATTAGTCCAAATTGTACGTATTTGTAGCATACATTTTCTAAATGAAGTAAAACACAAATAAAAGGCATTCAGAAGACGCATTCAAAGGCGTTGATGATCTGTAGTTTTCTACACTGGTCACTAGATGTCAGTAATGTGACTGCAATGTTTGTTGGAGACACAAGCACCAAACAGGCTTTGAATGAGGTCAGAAGAGCCCCAATAATCCCAAATAGGAACACTAAAATAATAACGATGTAAAAAAAACAAACCCATATTTAGAAGGTTGTGAACGGGTTCACTACGCCGTAAATACAAAAAGATTCCATTTATAAGTAAGAAGTCCAACTTTGTGGAAATGTACTGACTGATTAATGGCCCTAAATCTTGGAATATCGGAATTATTCCAATGGTTTCTGTAGCGTGAGACTCTGCGCCTCTTTTTTTGGCCGTGTCACGTTGGACATGCCATGGCTGACTGCGTGCAGTGTGAAGGTCATGTGTGTTACGGCTAAATGCAACATGCCTACTGACCAGAATTACATACAACTTGTCTTTCCATATTTTTGAACTAATAATAGGCCCTGGTCAACCACAAAAAACTTTATCAATTAAATAATGAATTTTAAAAAAAACAGCGATAGTGAGGGACATTATCATGGACTGTTGGGGAAATCAAACATGTACAGTAGTGTACAAAATAGTTGCAGTAACCAGATGAATCACTGATATTAGTATATTTTTATTTCTCTATGGCAAACAAGGTACCAGTAGGTGCAGTAGATTCTCAGAAAACAAACAAGACCCAGCATTCATGATGTGCACGCTCTTAAGGCTGTTCAATTGGACAATTAGTCCAATTGGGGTCCAAAAGGGGTGTTAAGGCAGCACTTGCTGAACATCATTTCTCTTTGAAAGCCTGAGGAAAATGGGTCGTTCAAGACAGTGTTCAGAAGAATAGCGTATTTGGATTAAAGGTTGATTGGGAGGGGAAAACTTATGAACCTCCCTCTGTTAAAAAACAAAAGGCATGTGAAGAAGAGGTTACAATTTGCCAAAAAACACATCAACAGGCCTACTAAGAAATGGAGGAACATTTTGTGGACTGATGAGAGTAAAATTGTTCTTTTTGAGTCCAAGGCCCGTAGACAGTTTGTGAGACGACCCCCAAACTCTGAATTGAGGCCACAGTACACAGTGAAGACAGTGAAGCATCATGATATGGGCATGTTTCTCCTACTCTTTATCCCATAGCAGGGATCACGGATCAGTTTGCATATGTCAGAATACTTGAAGAGGTCAAGTTTCCTTATGCTGAAGAGGACATGCCCTTGAAATCAACAAGACAATCACTCCAACACACTAGTAAACCAGCAACATCTTCTATGTTGGTATGTGGCCGGACCTTAATCCAACTTTGCTGTTTGTGAAACAAAACCAAGAAATGTTGATGAAAAGTGGAATGTTGTTAAAGAATGTTGGTTGCTGAAGCTGAAAGGTGCCACAAGTTGGTTGAGTCCATGCCACCCAGATGTCAAGCATAATTAAAAACTAAATATTAGTTTAGTCGTTCACAGAATTACCAAATCCTAGAAACAAATAACAGTTTTCAGTTTGTAGAGTCAAAGGCACTATTTTTTGACACACCCTTTTCAACTAATTGTCCAATTCTACAGCCTTAAGAGCGTGCATATCATGAATGCTGGAACTTGTTTTCGGAGAATCTACTGCACCTACTTGTTTGCCATGTAGCAATAAAAAAATACTAATAACAGTACTTCATCTGGTTAGTCGCATTGGAGTGCTATTATTTGGAACACGATAAAAAACACGATAGTCCATGATAAAGAGCGCAGTGACACTCTTTAAAAAAATACAAAAATGTTTTGACTGAAAATATGATTTGTCCAAAACGATTGAGCCCCTAAAATTAAGTATATTCATGCAATTGCCTATTCACTTATTATTTATGATGTGACCAACTGAATATCAACATGCTTGTAGTTTTTTGCCTTTTTTTAATTGAATGACGTTACCAAAAGGTGGGGTTGTACTAGGAGCTCCGGCACCCATCGGGGTCACCCTTTGAGCATATACAGCACGTAACCTCACCCTGCCCACCCTCCACTGCCATTAATGGAACGTATTGATTTGTGTGTTTCAGGGCAAAGGGAAAATGAGAACATACTGGCTTCTTGGGGAGAAGACTGACGTGTATGTCATCTGAGAGGCCGTCGCAGCGGCCGAGCCATTTCTTTATTTGTTCTAGAATAAGTCTTTGTTGGTGGCAGTGGAAAACCCACGCAACAACACACCAAAAAAACCCACAAAGAAACAGGAAATTCCAGGTCTTTTTATGACCTGAATGCTGCAATTGCTAAGCAGGGGAAAAAAATGTAAAATGTGCTTTTCTAGTATGACGTTTTCTGTCCTCAGAGTGAGTACTTTTCACAGAAAACATCTTATTTTTTTGTGCTTTCTATATTTAGATTTGTATAATGTGGTTTGAAGTAATGATTGCATTGAAAGTAAGTGAGAATTTAGTGTTTATATTCACTGCTGGCGTCCTTTAACCGTGTCATACAATAAAAGGTGTATATATGTATATCCAAGATACCGGAAGATATTTTGGTCAATAAACTCTTCGGAAATACCCCCGCAAAACATCTGCGTGTGCACCACGGATCACATCTGTGTGCTTTTCCTCGCACGGGGAAACTCTTCATTTTGCGTTAATTAACTGCATTTAGTTGTCAACAGAAGAGAAAAAGCGGAAAGAGCGTTGGCAGCAACATCCGTGTGTGGTCATGACATCACCGCCCATTAGATGCTCATTAGCAGCCGAGGTAGGGGCCACTTGGACGGGTGTGTGTGTGTGTGTGTGTGTCTCTGCAGGAGGGCATATTTCCCTGGCTGTAACGACAAGCATCTTCCTCCATTAGGAGGCTCGCCAAATAACACGAGAGGCCCGCCTGTCCATACGTAAAGCCAACACGTGTGTAGACACATATAATAAACACTATACCAAGAGGAAAATGGCGCCTTACTATGCGCAGTACTACTACTGTAGAGAGGAAATTAATATCTAGAGTTGTGGTTGTGCACTCTGGGAAAATACTCCACCCCCAGCCCCTAAGCGTTTGGCTCCAAATTACACTTTTTTTTTTATTTTAACAAAAAGATATATAAGAACACCACCACGGACTGGTACAGTATATGTCACCAGATTGCATAAATAATGTGTGTATTTGTCCCAATTCAAAGTTGTTCTTAATCAGATTAATCAGTTTTCAAATTAATTAATCATGATTAATCATCATTTCCTATGTCTGAAATACGCACATGTTTACCGTATTTTATTGGGAGGAATATAAAAGACATTACATACATTGTTATGTACTAACTAGTGCGGTCAAAAAGGAAGGGTCCTTTAAGATTTTTGGACGCAGGATTAACTTGTGCGCATACTGTTTGAGTTCACGTGTGTTGAGTTTGTTTTCCGCATTTTGGAGCATACTTAAATGCAACAAATGGTACATCTGCATTACAAGTGATATGAATATCCAATTTTTCGCTGTCTTGCTGTTTATTTAGGCTACACATACACAATAATAAATAGGTTGTGATGTTCGTAGTGTCCCCCAAATGCATCTCGCAGAAACGACCACAGGGATGTCCCATTCCGAGGTTGAAAGGACGCGTTTGAGATGCGGGAGATACAGACTCTGTATGGTGTTGGAATTGCACTGCTGCTGATGCATTCAGAGGGTCAGAATAAAGTTATAAAAGCGTGGCAGGGTCTGTGGGACTGTGTGAGTGAAGCTACACCGCGCCGCCATCTGTCGTCAGAACGGGGAGGCGTTATGACCCATTGTCCTTTAAGTGGAATTCCCTCTACCGTCTACTGACAGAAAATCTGCACATGTGCAAGCTTAAAATGAGTTGTCGCCATAGCTACCGCCCCCTGATCCTTGCTCAATGCTGAGAAAGGATAAGCAGCTCATGGCATTGACACCGCACGTATTACGAGTATTGGTAGAAAATTCCCAAGCAACATTGGCTAATTGCATCGTGCTTTAGATGTTTTTAACTATCTCCAACAATTCATTTGAACAAAACAATAATTATATTGTTAGATGCTGATCACATCCACACTATGGGTGTTAGATTACACCCATAGATTTAGGCTAATAGCATCTCATAAAGGGCCTTTTTGACACACTCACATAGCACAACCGGAGTTGCACAACACTTTCATATAACCGATGGGAAAATACTGGGAGACACAGGAGTACAGGGTTGGTGTCATGCTCCTTACAAGCAGCGATAAGTCGAGTCTCTTTATAGCGAGCGCTGGCCTTTTACCAAAGCTGGTCTTTGTCTCACATTCTGTTGAGAATTTCTATGGACAGATTTTCTATGCGCAGCCAGTGCACCAGAGGGGTCCATTTCGGTGGTCTTGGGATTTCGCATTGCTTTTAGCAGATGTGGTCCTTATGGCCTCATCAGGCTGTGACCTTAAGCGTTTACTGGAGCGGTTTGCAGCTGAGTGTGATGCTTCTGGGATGAGACTCAGCACCTCCAAATCCGAGGCCATGGTTCTCAGTCGGAAACGGGTGGACTGTACCCTCCGGTTTGGGAGTGAGGTCTTGCCTCAGGTGGAGGAGTTCAAGTATCTCGGGGTCTTGTTCACGAGTGAGGGAAGGTTGAAGCGTGAGATCGACAGACGGATTGGTGCAGCGTCGGCAGTAATGCGGTCACTGTACCGGACCGTCGTGGTGAAGAGAGCTGAGCTGGAAGGCAAAGCTCTCTGTTTACCGATGGATCTACGTTCCCATCCTCACCTATGGTCATGAGTTATGGGTCATGACCGAAAGAACGAGATCTCGGATACAAGCGGCGGAAATGAGTTTCCTCCGTAGGGTGGCGGGATTCACCCTAAGAGATAGGGTGAGGAGCTCGGCCATCCGGGAGGAGCTCAGAGTAAAGCCGCTGCTCCTTCACATGGAGAGGAGCCAGTTGAGGTGGCTAGGGCACCTCTCCCGGGCGCCTCCCTGGTGAGGTGTTTCGGGCATGCCCAGCCGGGAGAAGGCCCCGGGGAAGACCTAGGACACGCTGGAGGGACTATGTCTCACAGCTGGCCTGGGAACGCTTTGGTGTCCCCCCGGTGGAGCTGGAAGAGGTCGCCGGAGACCGGGAAGTCCATGAGACCGCTGCCCCCGCAACCCGGACCCAGATAGCGGAGGAAAATGAAATGGAACAATATTTACAGAAATTAGAAGGGCTGTTGCACAGGCACGTACACGGATATTTCGGATATTAAAATTATTCATAAAATTGTTATCACTGGGATGAATTATAATTTTTTTAAATCAAAGATGAAACAATGTGCAAAATAATTAGAGGGAGTACCAGAATTTCTGACAAAACAGTACATGCATTTATTTTTGTGTTTTCTGACATTTGCAGATCACACTAATGATAATAATAACAATAATAGTAATAACTAGACCTGTGCAATTTCGGGGGAAATTGCGTGTGAATGCTCGCAACGCTGGGGCTGAACTGCAATGCCGCTGCATGCTAACACCCAGCATAATAACTTAAATGTAGCTTCCCTCTGCTGCATGCACCCTCAAATAGATGAAAAATGGTGCAGAATACTATATGTGTGAATGCAGCATTCACACAATAATAGACCTGACCAGACTGTCATGTAGCACAATTTAAGGCGTACCTTTCATCTCAAGGCTTCCAATTTTAAATAAAACAAATGAAGTGAGGTTCTAATTTGTAGAAAAGTGTCACATTCTGGATGTTTGTGTGCGTGACAGTAGGCTTTAGTTTCGATTATTATGCCTGGGTTCTTGTTGTTTTCACATTTCGTATGTTTTTCCCTACCGCTCCTGATTTGTCACTCCAGATAATTACGCGCACCAGTTTCGTGTTTGTGCCTTTAGTATTTAAGTTCAGGTGTGCGCACCCTGGGTGGTGGTATCATTGTTTGTTTGAGTTACGCTGGCGTTTACACTTGGTTGTAGTTTCCTGCCGCTGCAGAGCAGCATTTATCTTTATTAAAAAGCCGTTTTAACAAAAAAGAGCTTCAGAGGAAAGGGCACCTTTCTTATGCAGGGCAAAAGGGCAGCAGAGGCCTGTGTGTGCACGTGCCTGGTGTGCAATAAATCTTTCAACGTTATATTATTGGCAACATGATGACAAACAGAAGCTGGCAGGCGCAACGATCCAACTCGGTAGGAAAGCCTTGGGTACCGAGCCGAGAAGAGATGATTACGGATGCCGCATCTTAGGTTTGCGCCTTGTATTTGATCAGGAAATGTGCAAATTTAGGCCATTGGGCAGGAAAATGTTACAAAAAAACGACTGAACTCATACAGAAAATGCATGTGTTATAGAGTTCGATGCACAAATATTTATTTATCCTTCATCCTGACAAGTGAGACTTCTGACATCTGCAGTGCAAGCATACGAGCGCAATCTTTTCTAACCTTCTTAAAAAGCACCGACAGTTACTCAATGGCGAGCTCAATTTCTTCCCGTTGCTCCTCAATGGGTGTGGAGAACTGGGCACACTTTCTGAAGGGAGTATTCGGGCATTCCACTGCAGTCACACCCTGTAACACACAACAACATAGCCCCCATGATTAATTCCATCCCAAACCTGACAAGCTCTGCTTTTCAGGGATTGGAGGGAGGGTTTATATTGGGAAGAGAAAGGTTCCGTCTCTTGAGCTGTTATATTTTCAAGTGAGTGGAGAACGTGTAGGAATAAATTTGTATTTTTCAACAAAATCACCATCTTAATCTTTTCATGAGGCTTGTCAAGAAAGTGAAAGTATGTTCTGGGCATGGAACATGTGCCACCCACCTGGACCTGCTGGTAATTTTCACTCCAGTAGCTGATGGCCTGCTCCGTTTTATAATCATGAAGCTGGAAACGGAAGGAAAGAACACAGTAAAAAAAAAATCAATATTTTGTCTTCAACAATCAACTGTCTGGAGGGTATTTATGATCAACAATAACACGCTCTCTCTGGTCATGTTTGAGGCTTCTCCCAGAGTGGACTTTTGATGATGGTATGGTTTTACATGGTTGTATTACATTCACGTCGAGGCCCCTCCAGACTGGCTGACTCTTGTCAACACAAGCAGTTGTCGACATAATCGAAACGGAAAGTAGATTTCAAGCAAGAGCCCGTAATGAACATAGTGCGTCAAAAAGGCCTTCTATGAGGGGCTATTAGACTGAAAATGCACTTTACGTCAAATAATAATAATATTTAACAGTAAAAGTCGATTTTTTTTAGTGAACCTTACTTTCCTGTGCAAATGTTTACATGTATGTGCTGTTAATGATAAAATGATGACTGCTGCAACACATTGACATAAACAAACTCTTTTTCCAGAGAAATGACCCCTGTGGGACTCCACTTTTACGTCAACATTAGCAGGATGGACTTACACGGTTCCACGCTATTCATAATGTGCTTGACTTCACAAAGACACTAGGCAATGACTAGCACCGTTTTCTGCAAGTCAGTGGATGTGTCTGGGCTGGACGACCACAAAAGACGGCATGTGTGCAGTTGGCAGTGGCAATGATAGACTTTTCTCGTGACTGCAAGTCATTTTTAAGGTCAAACGCGTACTGACCGATCCAGTCTAGGCTCCAGTTTCCCCATAACTGTCAACAAGCTAAAGCCTGGAAAATGTCTGGATGGACGTACGTGTGAGATTTTTGTAGTTTGGGGGACAAATCCTTCAACTCGAAAATCCCTCTGGGTTACGGTGGCAAAGTCAGTTTGTGGTGGTGGTGGGTTCCGTTCAGCGTGGATCTTCTCTCTACACAAATGAGGTAGCAAATGAGGTACCGTAAGCAGTGGTGGAAGAGAAACGCAACAGGCAGTGGTCTCCATTGAGGAATCACCTGCTTATAACGCGCATGTGCAATTTAAAAATAGGCTTCTAATAATAATAACAATAAAAAAATACTTACCTCAATATCTGAGCAATTCTTCTTTCCAAAAGCTCGCCTCTGATGCCTGAAGATATGCAGAAATAAGGCACGTTATTTGGGGTGTAATTGGACTGCAACCATGTGACTGTACATATACCAAAAAGAGCTCCACGTACCCCGCAGCCTCACCCCTGGACTCCTAGGAGGGACAAATGCTGCCCTCAGAGTGCTGATGGTCTCCATTTTAGCCCCTGGGTTTATGTTGAAAACCCCTCCATGACCTTTTCTCTGTGCTGGTTTCCTTTTCTTCTCCAACTCATCAGCTGCATCGGTCTTCTGGAGAAGTGATGTGACAGTCGAATTCAATATCAACCGATCTAGTATCGAATGTATCAAAGTATAGAATGGGGAGTACTTTTCAGTTCTCTTCTGTTTATATCTACTAAGATGTGTTTTTGTTGAAATCATTATATATTGCTCACAAATAAGGTAATATTTCCCCGTTACCTTAAAGCCAAAATGGTAAGAATGGTTTCAGGATTTCCGTCAGACATTTCTGGGGAAAGTTTGCATTTTCTCCCCGTGCATGCGTGGTTTTCCTCCCACATTCCAAAAACATGCATGTTAGGTTAATTGGTGACTCTAAGTCAGGGGTGGGGAAGCTTTTTTGGCCAGGAGAGCCATAAACCACACGTATTTTCAAGTGTGTTTTCTCGATTCCCAAATTAATTCATCCTTTCATTCATTCATTTTCTATGCCGCTTATCCTCATTAGAGTCGCGGGTATACTGGAGCCTATCCCAGGTGGCTTTGGGCGAGAGGTGGGGTACACCCTGGACTGGTCGCCAGTCAATCGCAGGGCAAGTTTCCCAACCTAATATTTTATTATTGATTATCGACCCTAATGAGAATAAGCGGCGTAGAAAATGGATGGAACTATTATTATTTTAAAATTACAACTTAATATTGTTTTGTTTATGCTTGTCAAATTGTGACTTTTTTCTCTTAATATTTTGACTTTGTACTACATTTTCAAATTTTTTTCCCATAATTATGACTTTATTCTCCTAATACCGTAACCTTTTCCAAAAAAGTTTTTTCGTTATATTGAAATTTTTTCTCCTAATATTTTGACTTTATTTTCTGTGTAGTTACTGCTCATTTTTAAATTTTGGGGCAAATAAATCCCTGAGAACCCACTTTGAACACCCCTGTTGTAAAGCGAGCTCCATTACATATATTTTAGGGAAAAGCTAAATGAATATAATTAATTTGTATGCTGTTTAGAAACTTCTGAGAGCCATATGTGGTCATATAAGAGCTCGGGAGCCATGGGTTCCCTACCCCTGCTCTAAATGATCCCTTGCATGTGAGAGTTTGTCTATATGTGATTGGCTGCCGTCCAGTCCAGGATGTTATTCCGCCTCTCGGCCAAAGTCACCTGGGATAGACTCCAGCATACCCCCGCAACCGTAGAAAAGGGATTGATGGATCTTGTAGCAATTCAAGGCAAATATCTATGTCTGCAATACTGTCTCCGCATTTGCAATATCGTCCCACTCTAAGCCGAATGAGAAAATTCAAGGGAAATCTTTGCCTTTTATGGCCTTTTGAGTTCACTATCACACATTCTTGGTACATTCAGTACATTACACTGTGGGACACCACTAGTTGAGCTGCTAACCCGAGTGAACGCACCATTCCTCCACCTTGCAAGAGCTGCTGCAGCGTGTCTGAGCTCACTGCTCGTGGTTTTGGCGCGGGTCGGGCCTCTCGTGACAATCATGGCCGCCCAGCCAGGCCCCGATGACGTCACCGCGGCGTCGTCCGCCTCCATTGTGTCAAAGGGAAGCAAGTGGCGCAAACAAGGCTTGATAAATCTTACCCGCGCTTCTGCACAAGGGATTGTTTAGCGAATTCTGCCCTTAAAGCGGAACCGTCATCGCCGTCCTGACGTTCCGCCTTCATTGCGGAAATATATTACGGAAATATATTTTCTGCCACTGCCAGGAAATATATTGGACATAAGGCGAGAACAAATCTTTCCCAACGCTTGTAAAAAAAAAGTAAGTCAAATATCTAACCACAGGAGCATACATTAACTTTGTATTGGCATAAATGTCAAGTTAGCTGCTAGCTAACAACGCCGCGGCTACCGGAAGTGACGGAAGTCGTTCCCGCCCAATACGGGAACTAATAATGGTCCTTTATATTTGCTTTAAGTGCCGCTACGGCTTGTGTTGATGCCTTTTATAAAGGCTTTGGTGCCTTTTATAGAGGCTAGTGGCACGGCGCCGCTTAAGCTAACCTCGTCCGCGTCGTTGTCGTGTGGGTCCTGACCGACCGCCTCGTCCTGGTCGGTCCGCATTGCACCGCTGTGCGGCAAATGTCTACTAACAACAATAATAATAATGTAGGTCCGAAAATGAACTACGTACGGCTCCTGAACTTCGAGCTCGCGTCTCCAAACAAAGATGGCGGACGCGTCTCCATGGTAACGAAGACACTTCCTGTACCGGAGTGCCAGAGAGCCGCGCTTCCTGGCGAAGGATAACTGAATTTGTGATTATGTCTTGTAGAGCTCCTAAAACTACTTAACCCTTGTGTGGTGTTTGTACTTGTGTTACTCAGCCAGTGTTCATGGGTCTGGTGGGCCCGCTAGAGTTTTGGCTTTCCAAATTAACACTAACAAACAATTTTATGTTAAATTACCCAACAAATGTTTACTTCATCCCAATTACAAGCCGTATGAACAGCAAACATGGTTATTTTTCCCCTTTACCTTTGTTAGATCACATTGATGAATTAGTGTGCTTCTTGTTTTTTTTTAAGAAAAAAAATCAAATCAGTTATAATCAAGTGGAGCGAGTGGAAAGACAACACATTTACAGATGAAGCAATATGTTTCACAACTATTGATTTTTATTTATTTGAACTTCATTAGACATGTAACTCATATAACATTGCACAAGTTGAACACATACAGTAAAAACACCAGTCTCGACACTCAAGCTGTTTTCACCAGCCGATCCATAACATAAGGGGCAGAGTTTTACTGTGTGTGTGTGCTGCATATGTATTTCTTACACTTGCTGCATGTGCATTGAGTTTTCCTGTCCAACTTGGGTCCACAGACTTTGCAGCGCTTTTTTTTGTTGCTGCTGGCCACAACCTAGTGAAACAATCAGAAATGCTGCTAACATCTCTCTCCCTCTTGCAAGGTATAAATGCCAGACATTTACTGCAACAGCATCACACACTTATTTCACGCTCGGCAGATGGTGGTTCTGTTGCTCGGGTGGATGGGGCGCCAACATTCCCCTCCTGAATTCGTCTCATGATGGCTGCAGAAGCTGGTGTTCTTGGAACACATCGTCTTCTGAGGATTTTAGGTCTCACCAGTGCCTTTCCCAGTTCCTCAAGAAAGAGGCGTCTCCTCTGGAGCTTCCCCCTATTCTACTCTTTGTTCACTGCCATCCAGATGGCAAAGGAGTTGTATGCTGAGATGTCCACCATGTCAAAGAATATCACCAGAGGCCAGAGCAGGGTCCTCCTTTTGCAGCTGTAGGCAGTCACCATTTTGTCCATGTTATCCACACCTCCTTTCGTGGCATTGTAATCCATGATGATCTCAGGCTTTTGATGCTCTTGGTCACAGACTCTTCTATCCCTGTGCAGTGTACTCATGAGTACCACATTCTTGGAGACCATAGGAGAACAGGGACGTGTCAGCTGTGTACACAAACTTGGATGACTTGACAGGCCTGTTCTTTATAGTTGGGGTGGGAGCTCAGATTTGTTTTTTCGCATTGTTCCCACCATGGTCAGCTTTCTCTTTAGAAGCTCCTGTCCTCACTTATGTGAGGTAAAAAAAATTGTCACATGTGATATTGTGTCTACTGAGTCCCTGAGTCAGGTCCAGGACAACTCTCATCCCTTGATTTTTCTCAGGGGCTCCTCCATCAAGTTTACCTGTGTAGACTTGTAAGTTTCAAGCATATGAGGAAGTGGCATCACAGGAAGCCCAGATCTTTATAGCATATTTTGCAGGTTTCGATGTTATAAACTACCAAAAAGGGCAGCGGCCTCTAAATGGCATCAGCTGCTCATCAATGGTGACATTAGGCCCAGGGTTGTAAAACAGGGGGAGGCGGTGCACCCACTTATCCCACATTGTCCTGATGGCAGCTAGCTTGTCTCTCTGCCGTCGAGCTGGTCTGTCATCTCGGTTATCAAAACGAATAATCCTGGAAATTTTGTGGAAGCTTTCCAGAGACATTAATGCACGGAAAAGTTCTCTGCCGGTTTCTGCATCCCACAGCAAGTCTGTGGATTCCCCTTTGGACCTGAAAACTCCAGCAAGGATAAGAACCCCAAAGTAGGCCTGTAAATCATTTTGGTCCATCACCTTCCACCTTTCTCCAAAAACATGCATTCCTTCCAGATTACTGCAATCCAGACTAATTTTCTGAAGGGAACCTGAGATGAAAAGCTCAAATGAAGACTTGATGTCCTGGACATGAGTAACTGCCAGCTGTGTCGGCCCTCGTTGCATCCTTATCACATAAGCAGCTCTGCAGAGTGGCTCATTTCTTGGGCAAGAAGACCATTGAAATTCACCATTTTTTGACATCCATTTTCTTCACTTGCTGTCTGGTGGGCTTGCTCTGGTCCTGAAGATGGCTGCTGACAAGCTGGTCCTGGACCTGGCTGCTGATGGGGTACTCGTCTTCGTTTTGTTACTAAATGATGCTCAACCTCATCCTCTTCTTCAAAGTCACTGTCAGACTCTGAATTTTCAGAAATGTGATACTCATATTCTGAAACCTCTTCCTCGACATCATCATCAGAAGCTCCCCTCACTTCCAAAATCAATTGAAAGGCCCTCGCAGCAGATGATCTTTTGGCCATCTTAATCAGTTGTCATAAGGAACCACACTGGCAAAGTCTTATTTATAGTATTATGCCCCTTATTTGCAGGTGGGACAGGGTATGAGAAAATAAAGCTTGGCAAGAGAGGGTAAAATGTGCGAGAATGTAAGAGCAAACAGTGATAGTTGAATTTTCAACAATGTTGCAACTTTGTGCAGGTGCCGGAGGGCGAGGGGAAGAAACCACCAACACCAGAAAGGAGGAAGACCGAGTGTAGGAATACTGGACCTACACTTTCAACACTTTTATTAGACCTGTAATGTAAATGCGTGGGGGGGAGGTGCAGTATGCAGTCATTGAAAATTTGTTCGGATTTATGTTCTTCACAGAAAATAAGCCAAAGACTATGAATTTCAGGTTAAAAAAATAATTAATTGTTTAATTTTTCTTTTGAAAAAAACAGAACACAGGTCTCACAGACCCGAACACCATACAAGGGTTAAGCAGTCGTTTTAATGTATTTTGTACGTCCTTTTGATGGCCATTTTGAGAAGCTTCCCTTGCCATCCATCCCCAAATGTTCTTTATCAGGGGAACGTGCAGGACGGTCCAAAAGAGTGATGTTATCCCCCCTGAAGAAGCAACCATTGTGAACCGCAGCATTGTCCTGTTGGAAAACCCAGCTGGTACCACACAGACAAGGGCCCACTGTCACGAGGGATGCCCGCTGCAACATCTGCACGTAACCCTCCGCCGTTTACACTTTGCCAGGGAGCATCAAACACAGGACAATGAAAGGTGGAAAAAGGTTGTATTCTCTGATGATAGAAAATGTAAACTTGAAGGTCCAGATGGCTTCCAACGATACTGACATGACCAGGAGATCCCACCTGAGATGTTTTCTCGGGGGAGGGAGGTCCATCATGATATGGGGTGCTTTTTCATTCTTGGAAACACTGGAGCTTCAGGTGGTGTGGGGTCGTCAGACGGCGGTTGAATTGTTTTGGAGAAATGACTTTTTCAAAGTGCTTTTTGTCACAACACCCCCTTCCTGTGTTTCCATATTTTAGCTCTACTTCACACCTCATTAAGATCCAAATGAGCAAAAGGTTCATTCTAGCAATTTTTCAACTGGTCCTAAAATTTGGATCGGGAGTGTGTATCCATCCCACCATTTTTCTATGCCACTTCTCATTAGGGTGCCGGGGGGTATGCTGGAGCCTATCCCAGCTGACTAAATCAAATCAGGTAAATCAAAATCATTCAATGAGCTCGACAAATGTCAAGTAAAAGCATCAATATCGATAATACTGGCTGTGTATTTACGTTTGTCTTCGGGATACCAACATTTCTGTCACAATTTTTCAAAACGATATGAACAGATGGTTTCATATGGGAAATTATTAGTATAATAAATAGAATAAAAATAGAATAATAACTAGAAATATAAGGCCTTTAGAAGAACAGGCTTTTATTGAAGGTTTGAATTATTTACAGGCACAACAATCTGCTATTTTTGCTCTTTTCTTCAAGATTTTTGTTAGATTGTATTATTAGATTGTGCCGTGGGCCAATAAATAAGTCGGACCGCACTTTGGAACACCCCTGTTTAAGAGCAAGCTATGTTGCAGATATTTTAAGGAAAAACTCGGTTCAAATTTCCTCATTTCCTGAACTTATTCCTCAGCCCCGATCCGGAGATGGTGCTTCACCCTTTTACAGACGAGAACCATCGACTCAAATTTGGAGGTGCTGATTCTCATCCCAGCTGCTACAGACTCAGCTGCGAACCGATCCAGTGAGAGTTGAAGGTCACTGCTCGATGAAGCCAACAGGACCACATCATCTGCAAAAAGCAGAGACCGAATCTTGCGGCCAACAAACCGAAACCCCTCAACGCCCTGGCTGCGCCTAGAAATTCTGTCCATGAAAGTAATGAACAGAATCGGTGACAAAGGGCAGCCCTGGTGGAGTCCAACCCTCACTCTGACACTGGTCATACAGGGAAGGAACCGCCTGGATTAGGTGGTCCGATACCCCATTTTCCTGGAGCACTCCCCACAGTATTCCCCGAGGAACAAGGTCGAATGCCTTCTCCAAGTCCACAAAACACATGTGAACTGTTTGGGCAAACTCCCCTGCACCTTCAAGGACCCTGCCGAGAGTATCCACAATACTGACAGAGGTCCACAATTCCACGACCAGGACGAAAACCACACTGCTCCTCCTGAATCCGAGATACGACTATCCGCGGATCCTCCTTTCCAGATCCCCTGAATAGACCTTACTGGGAAGGCTGAGAAGTGTGATCCCAGGATAGTTAGAACACACCTTCCAGGTCCCCCTTCTTTAAAAGCGGGACTACCACCGCGGTCTGCCAGTCCAGGGGCACCGACCCTGATGTCCCTGTGATGCTCCAGAGTCGTATTAACCAAGACACGCCCACAGCAACCAGGGCCTTAAGGAACTCCGGGCGGATCTCATCCACCCTGGGGCCTTGCAACCATGGAGCTTTTTGACCACCTCGGTAACCTCAGCCCCAGAGATTGAGGAACCCGCCTCAGAGTCCCCAGGAAGCTGCCCCTCAAAAGCTAAATGGAATGGAACCCTGATTACTGTAATTACTTTCCGGTCAAAAAAAGCTCATTAAGATGCCACATGTGAGTAGAGTATGCATTATGACAAATATAATCATCAATTAGCAACATTAGCTCTTTTCTTTCATTCAGATGTATACTTTCATCCTTTTGGGAATAAACTAAATCTTGTTTCGCTTGCTCCTTGTCTGCAATCCATGTCTCGTCCCATGTTGAAGCTCTTTATTCCAAGTGGTGTGGTGCCTGCTATATACAGTATAACAGCCTGGTCTTATTCCAGTGGATGTGAGACACAAGCATGGAGCTTGTTGCTGAGAAACTGCGGCTGAGACTTCACTGTGTGCGTCTGCAGCAAGAGCGGCGCAACGCTCGGGAGCTGAAACGTGAGCTCAGTGCAATCAAACTGCAATGAAGAATAATCCATGTGCATGTCATGCACCTTGCAACGTAGTGTTGCGATTCCTTCACTGGTCGAGGGTCATGCAATCAAGAACTTAAAAAACTGCACCATATGCTTTAGAGTGTCTGCTGGGGTGGCGATAATGCAAATTTTGGTATCCATCCGATACCATTTGCTGTAGGTATACAGTATGGCCAGTATTGCAGATACTGATATGTTAAGGTCATTTGTGTCAATCATTTGTTCACACCAATTGTTTTTGAACAGGTGCCTAAGAAAAATGAAGAACAAAAAAAAGACAATTTACTCAAACTAATACAAATATGTGTGAGTACAAAAATGATAAGAATGAATTATTGCATGTAAAAGATTTTGTCACGTTTGAATAAATGTTCAAAAATAAATACAGTGTGTTACATTCACATTCAAGTTATTTGTGAATAAATACAAATAATTTATTGAATAAATTCTTTCAGTCAAATATATAGCTTGGCAGTGAGAAAAAATGTTAAGGATAAAAAAAATTTCTAATTTGATAAAACTGATAAAACATTTTACAGATTATACAGTATATAAATGGTACATTGTTAAATAAGAAAATGTATTCATGTATGTAAAACATTTTATTGTCATGTACAAATATTTAAGTACAAATACAGTCATTCATTCATTTTCTATACCGCTTATCCTGTCACGGCCCTCGCAGGAGCGAACCCTCGGACGTGGACAGAATAGGCAGGTTGGGGTTGAGATACAGGAGGTTTAATGTTCTCAGATGGGACAACAGAAAGAAAACGAAACAGAAAGCGATGGTGCTGTCGCGCCGGACGGGGGGGAACGAAGCACCATGAAACGCTGGATGAGCGTGAGGCGTCGGAGTGCCAACCTGGGGAGGCGAGCCACGGAACGAACCGTCGGGAGAGACGCTGGATAGAAGTCCAATACTGCTGGAACAGGAGAGCGGGTTAAGTAGGATGAACAAGGTGCGAGTCCGTACTTGAGCCTTCATGCGTGAAGTGGAATAATCCAGCGTCTCCCAGGTGCGAGCTCTCTGCTTAAGAAGGGAGTCCGCAGATCACTTGCAGGTGCGTCCCGTGGCCCCGCCTCCCGTTGCCATGGCAGCTCCTGTAACCCAGACACACGCCAGGAGAAGGAAAAGGGGAAAACACAGAGAGCAACGCAAGTGAACGTAACATATCCTCCTTAGGGTCGCGGGTATGCTGGAACCTATCCCAGGCCGACTTTGGACGGGGTACACCCTGGACCAGTCGCCAGTCAATCAAAGAGCATACAAATACATTATTAATTAATTCATATTTTTTTCCACCCAGATATATAGTGTGGGCGGTGGGGGGGAATGGAAAACAAGGATTAATTCAAATTGAATATGTTGTTTTCATGTTCAAATAGACACTCCAAAATATTGTTTTCAATTCTTCCATCCCGACACTGATACTTTGTACATGAAAGTGGAATTTGAAACATGTATGATTCTGTGAGCAAAATAGTGCAAAATAGGCAAATGTCGGGCCTTTAGGAACATAATGAGGAAAACCGAGGTTCCACTCTAAGAAGAAATATCAGTAAGACTGGAAATATTGTTTGTTTGTGTGTCTTATGTTGCAGGTGATAACACATATTTTCATTATGAAACCATTTCATAGAGCAGCAGATCCTTCGTCCTCTCTACATTTTCATTTTTTCCTGGCCTTGAACCGCAAGGAGCCGCAAGTAACAGCTGATGTTTGTCTTTCATCTCTGGACTCTGAGATGTCTGAAGTTCTGTCTGCCATCATTAGAGGCTCCACCATTCCAGGCTGCACTTAGGTTGGTACAGACCGCCAACAGCAGGATGTTTTCTTCCTGGCTTTCCATACTTCCCTCACAGTGTGAAGGCCTCCATATTGCTGCGGCTACACAATCACAACAATGTTGGGGTGGTCACAGAAGATCCTTGCGGTTTGTGGGGGGTTACCTACCAAATAGCACATAAACGCGTCTAATTGAGACGCCCAAAAAAGCGTACTTTTGACACCAATAAGCCCGAGTATGCGGCTGCATCGAGGTGTTACTGTACCAAACCCACCTGTTAGCTTGAAGTGGTCTTCTTCGACTTGGGATCAACATTTGCAAAAAGGTCACTGCTTCACTGTCAATTAATAGATTATTAGACTCGTAATTGACTCCGCGGTGTCTTCGGTTCTTTTCTGGCTGGGCACATGATGAGTAGGACCTTCTCATGTCATATTTGTAACAAGGTTCGAAAAGACGTGTATTAGTAGCAAATTATGACGTCATCATTACTATTAATGCTGCATATTTTCAGGAAGAGTTTCCATAAAACATCTCCCACTTAACCTACTGGTTCTTAAAGAGATGCTGTTCTTTTGCAGGATTCAGGAATTGTTTGAGAACTACAGTATGGCTGCAACTCCATCTTTTGGATTTTGCAGGGTTTTTCTTAGGTGTGGTGTGCTGTCCTTCTGATCGGTGTTGGGTAACTTGGGACAGTCTTTATCTGCACATCTTTTGCGATGCCTTATTCATCTGGGCCAGAAGTTGCTATCAGACTGTTGTATGGGTGGCGTTCAAATGATCAGGATATCCTCGGGGATTGGCTTCTCCTGGCAGAACGGTATTCTATAGTCTTCCCAGTTTTCCACTCTTGCAGTTGGGTCCCATTTGCAGGGTAGGTCGCCCTGCAGGTTTCCATCTGTTCCTGGGTCTGACCCCAGTTTTGGTTGATAGGAATCTTATATAGGCCACAAAAATCAAACAAACAAATCGGTACGCAAGGTAAGTTTGACTCTACTGTACTCGTACAGTTTTGTGTTTGTTTTTCTGCTCTTCTTCTCTACTACTTCTTGGCAAGTCTTGCAAGGTTTTATGATTCATACCTTTCTCCTTATTCTAAGATGAGAATGCCTTCACAGTTCACAGAAGGCCAGAAATGCCTTCAGTTTTAGCAGTGTGAGCTTCATGTTGATAGTCTTTATATGGCAGAACTGGAACTGCAGCTTTGTCCTGGCTAAGTACGTGGGCTCCGCTTACACACAGTCCGGTATTTTTATCGCTGTCGACAACCAACCCACAGAAGGTTGTGCTTGCTATGATCGCGGGCTAAAGATGACTCTCAGTGCATCTTCTCGTTCTTCTACTGATGGCTTTTTTTTCGCAGAAACCGCCTCCGCCAAGTTTCTTTCTTTTATTTTAAAGCCCTTCTTTGTGGCTTCTTCACCAGCACATTTGGTCAACTTTTAATATTTCACCTACTCTGTTGGCAAAGACTGTAATTATATGTAGCTACTATCTACCAGGACGGTTCCACAAGATGAATGCGGTCTTGATCTTCCAGGAAAGGGTTGCTGTTGTGACGAAGAAGTTGAGAGTCAGACCCATCGACAAACACGTTTTTCCTAGAAATAATCCTTTTGGGTGTTAGACTTATGTCGACAAAAGTGGTCGGCCATGAATGTCAACGATAAAAAAGACAGCGCTAGGGATGTATGTACTGGGAAACAACTGGGAATAAAGCCTTCTGAAAAAAAAGCCCCTACAGTGCTCCATTTACATATAATATTATCCAAGCTACGCCATGAGCATCAGTACAGGCCTGCAGCATCCTGTGAGAAGGCCAGGTCAGATTGGAAGCACTTCCAACGAGAGTTGGGTCAGTAGTCCAATTTACAGGATTTGTAAACCATTACGTCAACCTGCAGTACTGCCGTAAAGTTGGGCTCTGCCCTTCGATGGTCAGGACACATGCTACTTTGATGGTGATTAACAACTGTCACCTTTATGGAGTCATGGCTCCAACCCGTCCAACCTATTTTGGACTGTGGGCCTTTTCCCACGTCTTAAGTCTCCGAAAACTCAAATCAGGTGCAGGTCTGGAGCGGAAGTCTGGTGTGACCCACTTCCCAGATGATATTCCAAGGGTGTGTTACCCAAATTTACTATTCTGTCCAAAACATCCAAACTGATATACTATTATGGTCTGTTGTTCAGCTGATGGTTAACTTTCATCAGTAGAGCCTCACATGCATAAAACACGTGGGGAGAAAACAACACATAACACACTGCTCGTCGCCTCTCATTGCCGGCAACGCCAGAGTGGAATGAAGTTCAGCCCCTCTCGAGAGGACTGATTCCAGAGCCCTTGCCGTGCGTTGAGGTGAGTCCGACTATATCTAGCCGTAACTTCTTCACCTCACGCACCAGCTCAGGTTCCTTCCCCGCCAGAGAGGTGACATTCCACGTACCGACACCTAGCTTCTGTAGCCGAGGATCGGACCGCCAAGGCCTCTGCCGCCGGCCGCCACCCAGCTCTCTTTGCACCCGACCCCTTTGGCCCCTCCCACGAGTGGTGAGCTCATGGGAGGGGGAACCCACGTTACCTTTTCGGGCTGTGCCCGACCGGGCCCCATGGGTGCAGGTCCGGCCACCAGACGCTCGCCACTGTACCCCGCCTCCGGGCCTGGCTCCAGAGGGGGGCCCCGGTGACCCGCGTCTGGGCGAGGGAAAACAAAGTCTATTGTTATTGTGCATCATTAGGGTCTATTGAGCCGCTCTTTGTCTGGTCCCTCCCCAAGGACCTGTTTGTCATGGGTGACTCTACTAGGGGCATGACAGCCCCCGACAACTTAGCTCCTAGGATCATTGGGACACGCAAACTCCTCCACCACGATAAGGTGGTGACTCAGGGAGGAAATAGCATTCTACATGTTATTATATTGGATACTACATGGGGTACCTGTACCCCCAAGGGTACGCCAATTGTGACATGAGGTACGGGAAAAAAATGAAATACAATTCGCTCCTAACTCACAATTCTAAAAGAGTGCCTGGAGAAAACAGACGCAGAAAAGAGACAGCGTCAAGTTCATTGCTTCATGTGCATCATATGAACAAACACGCTTGATGAATATTTGGTGCATTAGTGAGTGTTTGATCCCCAAGATTTCATTTATAATGGTGTTCTAATGGTGAAAACCGCATGGTGCTGTGGTGAAAGCAGTGGGGATTCCCCCGATGCATGGGTTTTTATATCTGGGACGCTGCTTTATCATGATTGTTCAACTTTCCTCTTCAGTTTGGTATTAAATGCATATGCAGACCTAAACCGTAGCGTCGGGAGTGGACAAAAAAGAAAATTGAAGCTCAAATTTATTAAAACGCATGTCAACTGCCAAGAACGGCGTGGGCCGAGGTTTGGACCCCAAGTGCAGAGACGAGTCGAGTCAGGGATGAACAAAAACATTTAATACAAAAGGCGTCCTCGGTGAGCAACTAAAGGTACTAAAACAGAGTCTAAAAGTAAGGCTAGGCTAAGCGCTGCCAGGGAACAACACGCTAACAAGTAAACTCGGAGAGCTGCTAAGCAGAGAGAGGAATCTAATCCGCCGTGCTTAAAAAGGCCAGACAGGTAACGGGCAACAGGTGTGCGCCGAGGGCTCCGCCTCTGCAGGGCACTGAAAGAAACGGCGCCGACACAAAACATGACATCAACATCAGACTGCAATAAAAACTGTAGGATTTATCAGCGCCCACATGAAACAAACAACACACTCATACAGCCTGAGTCACACTAGCATGCTCTGCTAAACCACACTTCCACGCACGCTAGCTGACTAGCAACTGATGACTTCCCAAGTTATAATTGACAGCTCCAGGGAGAGGCGGGTTCGTCAGGAAACACCATCATGAATGAGGAGTCCGCTGGGTAAATATTTCCCCGTACAAGCGTTTTGTTTTTCTCACAATTACATTGACAATGACACAGCATTTCCTTCACGATATGTAACTATCAGGGACTGCGGTAGCGGAAACAAATATTGAGCGGAAATTGGCATTTTGGGGGTATTTTGAATAGCAAGTTTAGCTTCAAAGTCGTGGCAGATGGCTCTCTCAATGAGACCAAAGTTGTTTGTGTCAAATTAAAAGCACTAAAGAAATACAAAACTGCCATCCAACTGGAGTGAGTTTTTCAGAGAGATTGTGTACCACAAATATGCACATTAGCACACGGTAAGGTCTAGAGATCTATGTTCTTATACTATGATCTGCGAGAAGAAGAAGAGGACCTAAAACTGACACATGAGGAGCTCCCTACAAAGTGGAGCAGAGGAGGATAGAGTCACCAAGGCTGATGCTTAAAGAAGATGCACCAATGCTGTACCCCTGATGTCCATCCCCCTTATGTTTTTATTCAATTATCTCATGGCCTGAGATCAAACCAACTTCCACGTTGGCAGTTTTGTGACCTTATCTGAAGTTGGTTTTGCCTCTGACACATTGGCAAGATGCTGACACCATGACCAAACAAACAAACTTACTTTAGCTAGTCTCACCAACTAATCCTGCAACAATATCGGTGACCAGCTTTTATGAAAGAGTAGATGAAACCACAAAGCTCTTCACGGGCGGTTAATCCGTCAGGGTGATTTTGAAGGGCAGTTATTTTGGATTAATGTTTTCTTGCTTTCACCTGTTGGAGGGGATCCCACTGTTTTATTATCACTGATCCAAAGTGGAAAGTGACTTTAATTAACTTGTGTGAAGACAACACATTCGGACACAGCAAGGGCTGCACTCAGCTCTGTTTTACTGCTTTCAGCTAATTTCCTGGACACAATGGGAGAAACCGTGATGACGTGAGGACTCGCCAACGTGGACAAATATCCCAGATGGTATAAAAGAGCAACCCGGGATATTCAAGTCACGACGAGAACCCAGACATCACAAGATTCCTCCACAAAGCCTGAGCGGGGACTCCAAAAAGCTCTTAACCATGAGACGGTGCCTCAAGTCCGTCATCCTCGCCGCTGCGCTCTTGCTGCACTCTTCTTCTGCGTCGCCCACGGTCCTGGCAGAAGACAACTCCATGGAACAGGACACCTTTGCTTCCCTGCTGAACGAGGAGGTGACGGACAACGGTCGCGGCGAAGCAGAGCCTATCGCTGAAGCCAAATCCAGAGGGTCGAGGGTCATCGTCGTTGCTCATCCGAGTGTCTGGCGGGACCTGCAAGGGCTGCACAACGTCCTGCCCCTCTACAAGCGGCGGGCTGATGATCCAAGCCAGACCAGCGAACACAGGAACGCCGGCCAGGACCTGAACTTCCCCATCCTGAGGCGGGACACCATGCGGTGCATGGTGGGACGAGTGTACCGGCCATGCTGGGAAGTCTAGAACAATTTGCTTGTCAGTGCGCGACCACATCTTTTGTTACCTTGTCCTAAACTGTAACATAGTCTAGAATTCTGTGCTCCATGTTCACTTGGTGGTGGAATAAAAACTTGTATTCTCCTGTATGTTGTCAACGGTCACCGGTATTTGGGTGCTCATGCACTGCTTATCTTAAATTTCTGTCTGCCAAGAGCTTGCGGTATTGTAGTGGTTCACACAGCTCACCTTTGTGCAACTGGTGCCCGATCAATTCCATTCCCCACTGCTGCCCTAAGACGGGCCGAGCTTATCTGTCTGCTTAGGCCATGTCCACATAGACCAGTGCTTTTCAAATAGTGGGCCGCGCGCCCCTGGGGATGGGCGCGGTGAGCTCTGAGGTGGGAGGCAAGGAGTATTTTCAATGTTAGTGCAGACCTGCCAACACCTACACATTTATAGTACTCAACATGCAATTTGACTGTTTAATACGCTTGTATGCTTCACCGCTCTCCATTTTCTTGCATTTTCCTGGTTTCAGTACTGATAAATAAATGGATATTATCAGTTATAAGTAAGAGGGGCATGACAGAAAATAACTGAGAACCCCTGATGTATCGAAAAGAGGATATAGTCAGAAATTCTCTGTCTGAATAAAGCCGCATTCACCTTCTGTCGCGCTCATTCTGGCCAATCGGAGGCGTGAAGAAGCAACCACAGCATGAAAAATCATCTCTTCAGCAATAGTCAGATATAGACGCACAATGAAGTGCACTTTATCTTGAAAGTCTGCAGACACTTAGACGTCTTAGACACTTAGACTATGTTCTGTTATTAAATACAGTCAGAAACCTGAGATAATGTTGCATATTTATGACACATATTCAAGTGTTTTTGCACAAAGTTTTTGACTATTTAACTTTTGCAAAAGCCCTAAAATATCTATTTGTGTGGACTTGGCCTAGGTACCATCACCAGTGGTTCCCAAACTGTTTACGGTGGACCCTTCAGACATTTGACTTGAAGCCATGTACCCCCCTACTCCTGCACAAGCCTCTTTTTGGGGGGAGTCCCCACTTACAGTGACAGTTTTTTACTGCTGCAGCTTGGATCGGATTGGAACACCAATCATTTATTTTAGGATGAACTACTATTGTGTTGTTGTGAGTTATGTTTAGCACAACCATCCTTTTTCCGTGTTGCTTACCCAGGGCTATGCTGGAGCCTCTCCCATCTGGCTTCAGGCGAGAGGCAGGGTACATCCAGGACTGGTCTCCGGTCACTTGCAGGGCACATGCAGACAAACTCGTTCACATTTGTACCTGCGGACAGTTTTAGCGTCGCCGTGCATGTTTTTAGAATGTGGGCGGAAACCAGAGTACGGGGAGAACATGCAAACTCCACACACAGCGGCCAAGCGGAGAGTCTAACCCAGGTCTTCCAGGTCTCCTAACTGGCCAACATGCCAACCCACCATGGTACCATTCAGTCCCAAAGTAACAGTAGTTTAGTAACTGCACACGACTAAAAACAACACCACTTTGTCGTTGATGTTCACCAACATTCACTTCCTACCCGCCACTAATGTAGTTTTTTTCCCCTAGAACATCTGGAACCATTTTTGACAACATGATTATTCTGTCTGGATGATGAAGATAAACATCTCAAACCAAATTGGAGCTGCAATATAGATTTTATTTGCATGAGTCCCCTAGTGCTCTTAAAAAAAAAGCCTGTTAGAGCATGAACCATTTCACTTCAGGACATATTTAAAAGGCAAATATGCAGAAATAATAATAATAATGAAGGTAAAATGTGAAGACAGTAACATTGCGTTGGCTCAGCAGATACAATAGAGGGAGCTGTGGTGGTATTGAGAAGCCGGGATTATAACCCACTGATTCATCCATGGTGCTATCATGCAGGCTTCATTACGGGGATGCTGACGTCGGCAATAAAATTAGTTATGGTCATGGTTAATATCCTCATTGCTACTATTACCGTTAATAATAATAACCAATGCAACATTATCACTGTGGCTGTTATTTTGTTATTTCTATTAAGGGCTTTACGACCGTCATAGATTTTTGTTGATGTGGTCCGATTTGTCTCTCTTGTTTTGTTATTGTTGTTGCTGGTGTTGTTGTCTCTCTCTGTTTTGTCCCGCTCCTTTCTCCGCTGTTCCCTCTCTGTCTGCTTTTCTCTTCGTCTCTATCCCCTCCTGCTCTGATCCGGCCACCCCAAATGTGCATTAAAAATCAGCATAAAAATTAAGTTTGTAATTGAACCATCAACCGTTTTGTAGCCAGAGACAACACAAGGTGAAAAGAAGAACATTTTAATGGTGTCCAAGTGAACTTCCCCCACCATCTGTCTCCAGCAATAAAGCTTCTCTGTAGTCCTCGTTGCTTTTAGTGTCGTAACAATGACTGGCGCTCTGCGAATGACACCTGATACTGAAATGCAATTAGGTCTGCCTCCATTTTTGTGTTCTTTCACAAGATAGATCTAATAGAGCTTGGTCAAACGCTTCTATGGCATCTGGTGCCAAAGGCATCTCCAGTGTCCACTGCTAATTGGATCCCACCAAACCCATTTCAATTATCAATGTAATGGCTCAACATGTCCAGTCCAGCTCCTGGAAACCCAAAGACAGAGCCAATGGAGGTTGAAAAGAGTGGTAGCTAGAGTAAAAAAATCCATTTATCATTGAGAGAATGCGCTTTTTTACAGAAACATAGCACAGAGACTCCTGGTTTTAATCTCCATTGTGTGGAGTTTGCATGTTCTGCAGGTGCTTGCATGGATTTTCCAGCTTCTGGCTTCACTTACATAAGCTAAAGTGCTTTCTCTCGTCTAAGATGGTGTGTTGCATGGTCAGCTTTTGACCAATGGGATTTAGAGGAATGTTACGCTACGTAGTGAGCCAAGAATCTGACTTTGCCAGGCTGTGAATGTTGAACGCGCATGAATCTACCATATTGCGCATACGTCCCACTTACAAGGCAGTGAAGTGCTAAACATGTTACTCAAAATATTCACAACACTAGATTTATAGTAGCACAATGATGGGAAGCGTTTAAAATGATGATTTTTTTTGGCAATATTTGCCAAATATATCTTATATATCATATATATATATATCTTATATATCATATATCTTCTAATAATATCAAAAATAATATATGTAATATTTCCTTTCCTTCTTTTGTTTCCAGCGGCATCTCAGCTCAATCAATTCTGCACCCTATTGGACGGAGGTTTCCTGTCAAATTGTTCCGGGCGACAGCTGAGCCATCATTCACTCCCAGGTGCCCTTGCGTGTCTCTGCGGGGGAGGATGACATCATCGCCATACCCACCTTAATGGAGGGTCTGAGCTGGTGGAGGGCCCTTGTGAATAATTGAGGAGCTCGGGTGCACTCTATAACCTGGTGCTTGCTGGGATGTTCACCCCAAGTGCATTAGGAAACGGGCCTTTATTGACGGACATATCCATGTTGCCTGTTAAGTCCCTGGAGGGTCCCATGTGCAAGGCATGTGCTCAGCATCCAAACATCTCTCAGGAGAATGACAGATCCTTTTCCTCTAGGGAGGGGGCTACGTAGCCCGACTGTGATGTCATCAGACTCTCAAAACGCGTGCTTATAGTTTTGCATGCATAAAACAACTTGAAATGCATATAAATTGTGAACGGAAGGCATACGTGAACATTTAAGGTTACTTTTAGCCGAGAGTTCCCAGAGACACAACGTGGCAGCAAGACACAACACGGACACCCCCTTCCTGTTTTGTCACGAGTTCTTTGTTGAATTGGATTCCTCGCGGTATCCGCGTCAATCTTGGCAATGCTTGGCATCAGGTCCATAACAAAATTGGCAGTATCGCCTGGGGGTGTTCTGATCGGCTGGCCACCAATCAGTAACGGCTAATTTCTGGGAAAAATGAGAGGATTGGCAAATTAAAACGGCGTTTGAAGAACAAACAATTGGCAGAACATGGTGAGTTTTCGAGGCTCACGGTGTGATCGTCATTCCGATGAAGCAGCCATGTGGCTAACACTCGCATGTGCTGGATGTGCATACAGTCGCAAGGCTGAGATCCCAAAATAGTTGAATTCAAAGGACGAGATGAGCAGACTTTCTCAGCACCGCAAAACACCGGCCTCTCTCACGTGCCTGGAAGTTCCACCAAGGTACTCTCACATCCACAGACTCCTTAAAGAAGGCGTGGCACGCTCTGCAGGCGAGTCATATCACATAGCCAGTAGCAGGGGTTCAGCCAGGAATTCCTGGTCCCATAAAAAAAATCCTGTTGCTTTTTTTAAATTAATTACATGTATTAGTAGTTACATTTTTCTTGGCTTTGGCAGTCAAGGTACCTTGAAATTGTCCTGACTTTATACGGCGCCCAAGGCCAATAGCACTCACTATGAATAAATTGAAAAATGGTATCGGAACTGGACAGTTTCAGTTTTGGTTTCTCTGGTATCACAAAGCCCTGATCAGAGCATCCCTAGTATCGCCCCCACCCCGGCAGTCTCATCCTTGTAATTGGGAATTGCCATGAGAGAACTGCCGTAAAGAACAAAAGTGACAGCATGTCTGACGGGCTTCTACAGCAGCTCAGCACATAGGATGATTTGACGACGCAGATAAGACAAATCCCTGGCCTACTTCAAGCCAGACCAAAGTAAATATGGCATAAAAGATGAATAAATGAATTACAGTGGAACGCAATCCATTCCAGGACCAACATTCCGTCTGTTATTCCCCATAGTAAATCATGAAACGAGAAAAAAAGGGATGACCTCCATGAAGGCAGTTCTTCTTTCAGTGTTGCAGAAAATACTACCCATTCCAAATTATACAACTCATTGGATAGACTTTTTGTATCCATTTTGGGGTCTCCACCTCGCGCCCATCATGTAGTTTGATCTAGCTTGCTTCTTACATCATTGCTGATGCAACCTTCCTATTTATCCAAGCTTGGGAACAGACTTCTCTGAGGGCTGGGTGGCATGAAAGGCAGCACATATTCCCTTGCACCACAACACATGGATATACGGTACTTTGTCTCCACACACACTTTCGCTTTTGTTTTTGCAGACATTCTGCATTTTTCCCACAGGAAGCACATCTTATTCAGGTCAGTGATCTTTTTAAAATGCGCGGTAATACAAAATGCACGGCATGCATGTACCACGGTTTAAAAAAAGCCCACCATTTTTGCAGGTTTTCATGCTTCCTTGCTAATATTTCTTCGTCAAGAGTTGAGTTTTGCAGTTTGTTCGACGGTTCTTGACTGCACCGTAGTTGCTGTGAAATGTCAACGTGAAACCGTACAGCTGCACCATTTTCAGTTCAGTTTTGCAGTTTGATACAGCCCATCGTTAGTCAGACGTATACCTACTTAAGCAAGTTGTCTGTATCTTTGGCCTGAATTAAGCCTTTAAGAAGACGCACTGAAAGGCCGGTCAGGGTAGTACTCTGCACGGGTCAGTAGGTGTCCGTAATGTTACTGTAATGTTGGTAAGACCGCTCGTGATGGCCGTAACAACAGCCTTTTATTGCAGGTCTGTGTTATCTCACAACAATGGCAGGCCGTCATCACAGGCTAAAACCCACGCCCCACGCCCAGCATTTGCAGCAAAAAGTCCTATTTATGTCTTTGGCTTATTTTTGTGTTCATGGATCTACGATGTTGGGTGATACAAGTTTATTAGCGGTCTCTAATAATGTTAAAAACTGCATTTAGAAGGTTGTAAACAGGTTTTCATTCATTTTCTATGCCACTTATCCCAATTAGGGTGGCGGGGATGCTGGAGCCTATCCCAGCTGACTTTGGGCGAGAGGCGGGGTACACCCTGGACTGGTTGCCAGCCAATCGCAGGGCACATATAAACAAACAAACATTCACACTCTAGTGGACAATTTAGAGCGGCCAATGAAGCTAACATGCATGTTTTTGGGATGTGGGAGGAAACCGGAGGACCTGAAGAAAACCCACGCACGCACAGGGAGAACATGCAAACTCCAAACAGAGATGCCCAACGAAGATTCCAACCCTGAACCTCCTGACTGTGAGGCCAACATGCTACCCACTCGACCACCGTGTGGCCCTAAACAGGTTTTGTATGCTCCAAATGTGAAAATATCCCATTTATGAATAAGAACTTTTCCTTCTCGGAAAGTCACCTACCCCAAGCGGGTCTGAAACCAATTAACGAACAAAGGATTACTTCGAACTTCGTCTGCGATTTCATCTGCTCCCGGACCAAAGTGAATTCACGGCTAAGCAGTTTCTCCCAGTTTGGCTTTTCAATCTCCGTGTCTCGTGCAGACGAGAATGCTTTACAATGTGTCAGCGGGAGCCGCAGCGTCTCCTTTCCCCTCCTCCAAACCCGCTGAAGATTTATCACCACTCAGGAGCCACGTCTGCTTGGAGGCCTGACTCAAGAGCCCGGGTCAGGTTACAGCGCACCACCACCCGACTCTGCTCATACCCTTTGGATGAACATTCACGACCTTCACGTCTCAGAAAGCCATCGAGTTAGTCGACGGCGCAAGAGTGCTTAATGCGGCGTGTGTGTGGAGCCCAGAAACATCATTGTGTGCTTCATAAATCAGCACTTGCTATCACGCAAAAGCACTCATACAAAAACATCATCACAGAAAAACAACAACCGATAACATGCAATAACAGCGCACTTAAAGTTCCTGTAAGCACAGGAAGCGTCACGGGTCAGCGATTGTTGCGGCCCAATGGATTTATCATTTTGGTATCACACCAGCAGAACTGTACAAGCTCCGGCCAAAATCATCAAATGTCCCGACAATCAGATTAAAAGCAACATAAGAACGATTAGCGCAAATTCTTCCTCCTCAAAAGCAGTCGTGCTTTTTTTTAAATGTACTTTCAGTTTGTTTGTATTGGGCAAAAATGCAGTGGAACTTGTTCACATTGGTTTTCACGGCAGAATAACCACAACCTGCACATTTACGGGGGGGTTGAGATCTAAAACGAGGGATATGCGGTAGATCAAGCCAGAAGTCGTAGACCAAGGAACGTGTACTGCTTTAAAAAATATCAAGGCCTGCGATTGGCTGGTGACCAGTCCAGGGTGTACCCCGCCTCCCGCCCAAAGCCAGCTGGGATAGGCTCCAGCATACCCGCCACCCCAAAGAGGTTAAGCGGTATAGAAAATGGATGGATGGAATATCAAGGTGGCCCAAAATTTTGGACATCCTTGCTATCAGACATGGTTGAAGGTAGTCGTTTATTTCAGCCGATTTTGCCCAAACTCTACAAACATTCCTATTAAAGATGCATACCAAACTCTGTGCTGCTTCGGCACCCTGAAGTTACAGTTTAGCTCAAGATCATGATGTTTCAAAACCAACAAAGTGTCTATTTACCAGTTATCTTATCACATGGACATCCCGCTGGTATCAATCTGATACTGAGACTCGCCTGCGTAATATCAATATTTCCTACCCACCAGGCGTCATTTGGCTTTTGGAAAAATCTGGTCAGTGCATCATTGCCTTGATTTAGCCCAGAAAGAGACGTTTTTGTGATTTAGTACGAATACAACCCCAAAATAGGCACCTTTCATCCCGATTTAGGTGAGAGATGTCTTTATGGAGACCTTTTCTCACTTTCACTTTTCAGCCAAATCGAAATGTTTCAACGTATGGTAAAGTCTTTTCAACAAATTCTTGCTGAGTGGATGAGATCAATCCACCCACCCTATTCCTTACGGTAGAGGGCTGAGAGCAACAAAAAATGATTTCTTGGCACAGTTGAAGACATTTATTGTATTAATGACCACAAAGGCGAGTCTCTATAGTTCCCCAAAAAACCCAAACATGGTGAGGCTTCAGTGGTCTGGAGACAATCCAGTTCCAAAACCCCACCGTGCCGAGTCGCACTGCAAACATTGCAGCCGCCAACCTGTTAGCGGCCCACAAAAACGCTAACAGTGCTTTTGTGGGCTGTAAGTTTGTATGATTTTGTCATTCTTGAATGCAAACAAACCCCGGGGGGTGAGACTCGGTATTTGCTACTTGCGAGCCGTTCTTTTGTCAGAAAGTCTGACCCTCTCAGGCCATGTTTAGACTGGAAGGGCAATCCAAACTGATCTTAAACAATCTCCGGGAGATTGGGAAGTCTAAAGTCAAGATTTTCATGCTTTGTGGACCTCGACGCTGACGAGCAAATTCTCTCAAAGAGGTGAGCAGAAATAAACCTGAAAAGGAAGGCTGGGTTCTGTTGAAGGCGCCCAGCCTTGATGTGGCCGTGTTTTGAAGTTATCCCTGGTTTCGTTTCAATGCCAGTCCCGGAATATTGTCGGGTACAAGTACGTCACAAGATTTTCTCAAGCTCTTTTTCACGTCACAACCTTAGGAAGTCTAAAAACCTAACGTCAGGCAACAATGGACGAATTTTTTGTTTACTGATGAGCTCAAGACCTGGCTCAGGGTCACTGCCCCTCCCGTTTTGCTGCTTCGGATTCTCCAACATTCATCCAGTTGTATCAAACATATCCTTTACGGACTTTACCAATGACCATGTTATCGGTAGAGGACTGGCCGTCCATGCAGTGCTCCTGAGAGGAGAAGAATGCAGATTCACCTCATACGCAATATTTTATTAAAAAAGAAATGCACTGGGATGTAATATATTAAAAGCCCTCAAAATTAGCTTGTTAGGGCCTATTATACATCACAACCCATGCATTTTTTTAATTTTTTTTTACCAAAATTGTCAAACAAAAATAAGCAAAAGAAGGATTTGTACAGGTGGAAAGTTGATTTCAGAAATTTCATTGAAAACGCCAAACTTGTGTGTTATGTACATTCACTACACACAGACTGACATATTTCAAATGTTTGTTTCCAATGAAAATAGGATTTAAGAATGGTGGCCAACCGAGAAGTATGAACATGGAGAGCACTCAGTACTTGGCCTGAATTACTGCAGCTTTACGGCGTGGCATGGAGTCCATCAGTGGGGCACTCGGGTGTTTTGAGAGTCCAGGTCAGCTGATTGTGGTCTACAGCTCTTTGGAAAAGTTTGGTATATCCCATTTTCCTCTTGACAATAGATTAGATTTTCTAAACACAGGGATGCCATGGCCCGTAAACCAGGTACTGGTAGATTTGGCACTGTTTGCCGGTGCCAAGTCCTGTTGGAAAATGAATCTCCATCAAGGCCAACACATCTCCATAAATTTGGTCATCAGCGGCAGGCATGGGGCCCTCTAAAATTTTCTGGTTGCACTGACCCTGGACCTCAGAAAACAGTGAACCAACACCCCAAACCATCACTGACTGCAGAACAGTGATGTGATGGTCTGGACCATACGGTGCATTCAAGGACCGCCAAAGAACTACATGGCTGTGTGTGCTCAGATGCAAGACTTTGTTATGGAGGCACTAGCTTGCAGACCAGGTTGATTTAAATTCCATCTCTAATATTCTGAAATATGTAACAATTCCAAACATGCCAATGACCTCAGACATGGTCTTTGTGTCTCCTTTCCAACACCACATTAAAGCTAATACCCAGATGGCCATGTGATCCTGATAACCACTCCGACTAACCTACACAGCAGGTAGTCCTGCCCAAAAAAGCCTTTCTGAGACATTCTCCAGGGACTAACAGGACAGATGGGGCTTGACTGGTACCCCCAGGGTCACAATTGTGACTAGGCACAGTACAGTGGAAGTTGTTTAAGCACACAGTCCTACCCAGTCTGGTAGATCTGGAGCAGCTCCTTGCATATGTTGAAGGACACCAAAACATGTTATTTTAGCCATTTTAAAAAAAAAGGCATATTTCCTGTGTTTGCGTGCTTGAAAAATGTCAAGACCACCCCCCCCCCCCCGCTAAAACGTCTGCACATAAACGCTGCCGTTTATTTTGCAAGAGAGCATCAAATATGGGACATTGAAAGGTGGAAAAGAAAAAATGTAACCTTGATGGTCCAGAAGGCTTTCAACCTTACTGGCATAACCCACCTGAGATGTTTTCTACCCGGCACACTGGAGATGGTCTGTCATAATTTGGGGTGTTTTTCCATTCAGTGGAACACTAGCGCTTCAGGGTTGTCTGTGGTACCAGCTGGGTTTTCCAACAAGACAACGCAGTTCAAATGTCTTTTGGACCATCCTGCATGTTCCCCTGATTGAAATCCCATGGAGAACATCCAGACAGTGAATGCCCTTCGTGAAGCCATAGTCACCACTTGGAGCAATGTTCCCGCTACAGTCCTGGAAACACTGGCATCAAGCATGCCCAAACCAATTTTGAAAGTGATAGTCTTGAACTTTGTTTTCAAGAAATTGCTTTTTTGTTCTTGCTTGTGCATATTGTAGCTGGACTTCAAACCTCATTAAGATCCAAACATGCAAAAGCTCAATTCCAGCAGTTTTCAGCTGGTCTTTTGACTGATGGAGTCTGTACACTGGCAAGCAAACCCAGGACTTGGTAACTCCATCCAATGGCACCCTCCAGCGGTTAAGAAGATGACAAAGTTCTGGCCAAAACCCATTTAATGAACCAAAACAACGTTAAAAGTCGCATAACACAAAAGCATAAATAAATGCAATTTGAAAGTCTGGAGAGGAGAGTCTGAAGGCTTGAATGAGTATTTACAGAGGTTAAAAATCATGTTAAAAACTAAGTGTAAAAACTCTGTACAAAAAGGAGCATTTCGTGCCAAAAAGTCCATCTCACGGTGCGAGCTGCATCGCCAGCTCCTTCACTACAGACGACTTGAGCTGCGAAATTGTCGCAATCTTCATCTGCTTGGACGTCGAATACTTCCCCTTGACAGCCTGCAAAGCAGATCAGGTCAGCGTCCCGCACGACGCAATTCAAAGGGAAAACCAAAAAAAATTACCATATGCTTGGTTTTTCCTTCGTTGACTTTCACGACGTTCTTTGCAATGTGAGCCATGATGGGAACCAAACTCTCGGCTGTGTAGCCCATGTAGTGCTGCAGTGTCGCATCCTGAGGGGGTGGGGGGGCAAGGGACACATTCAGCAAATTCCCTGCTGGCTGTGGGCCCAGTTCACCATGACGGCCTATGACTGGCTAAGACTGAAACCCGCCATGGGAGTTCATTTACGTGCTACTTCGCCAGAGTGACTGAACGGGCCATTACAGGAATCTCAGCTTTCCTCCATGTGTGCATGTTGGAATTTAAATCGGGGTAGGGAAGCTACGGCTCAGGAGCCAGATGTGGCACACACGGCCCTCGGATGTTAACGCAATAACTTTTTCCTAACATACGTGGCTTTACAACAGGGCTGGTCCAAGTGAAGTCCGACTTGTCGGCCTGTCGCACATTATAAAAATACCATTTATTGAAAAACTGCAAAAATCAGCAGTAATTTTAGGAACAAATGTAATCCAACTCAATTTTTGGAAATTAGGTTGCGGACCGTTAAAAGTATTACAGGAATTGGGTACTTGAGGGTCAAAATTAAAAAACTGCTGTAATTCTACGAGTAGAAAGTGAAAGTATGGGGGCGGGGGTGTCAATTTTACGAGAATTACATTTTAATGTTATGAGTAAAGCCATTTTAGTAGCCAAGTTCATTTTGATCAAATATAAAGGCGGAGTTTTTGGAATATTGGGTTGTGGGAAAAATTATGGGAATAGTTAAAATTGTAAGAATCAAGTCCTAATATTTTTTGACGACACTTAAAAGTAAACATGACAGGAATCTGTTAAAACATTCAAAATATAAAACCGCCTCAGCACTTTCAGCCACCCAATTTCTTGCTTAAAATGCAAACTTTGTTGTACTATTTAAATAAATAAAAAATGCTCAAGGAAACGTTTAAATATGCGGCTTTCACGGCTCTTAGCCCAAAAAGGTTCTAACCCGATTTTGATTTGCAACATGAAAGAGTCAACATTGAGGGAGCAGAGGAGGACGCCTCCCTGGGGAGGTGTTCAGGGCACATCCGAACGGGACAGACGGTTTCAGCTAGCCTGGGAACGCCTCGGGATCTGCCGGGAGGAGAGGGAAGTCTGGGCTTCCCTGCTGCCCCCGCAACCCGACTTCGGATAAGCGGAAGAAAAGATGAATCAAGTAAATCAGAGTGGTGGCAGGAGGGCTTTAAACTATGTAGAAGTTTTTAAAGCACGTCAGGACTCACCCACTCCCCAGCATCCAAAACCTTCAGCGTCAGCGCCAAGGCAGCACTCGCCACCATGGAAGGCGGGAAGTGAACCATTTCGTAGTCGACCATCGTCAGCTCCAGCAAATACTTGGCCAGCGTGTGCTGCTCTGCGGTCACCTGACAAAGACCGGAGCGTTAAATGTTATACCACACCAGAACTCGGGCTACAAGAGACCCCAACAGACCTCGTGAATCTTGGAGGCCCTCCTGAGGAACTGCAGGGGAAGAGGGCGACCCAGTTGGAATTTGAGCACACGCAGGATGCTCATCTCCATCTCCCTGATCTGAGCTGTGGTGTACGCCCGGTCGGTCACAAAGGCAAAGTCAGAGACCTCCGGCGGGTACATCTCCTCGTACTTGGAAGCCAGGAACATGGCGGTCACGCCGACCAGCTGCAACTTGTTCTTGCGGACTGGCTGGTCCTGTTGGACATAAAAGCGCTTTGCTTATTCTACCAGCCTTTGGACTGGCTGTGTTACACCCCCCCCCAAAAAGGTAAGTCTTTGCCTGAAGAAAGCGATCAATTATTCCCACAGTCATGTACATGGTCTCCTGCAGCAGGCGGAACTTCAGGCTCACTTGGACAAGCCAGTCTATAAGTATGGCCCGCATGTTCCCTGTGACTTCCTGGCCATGGAGATAGGCCGCTCGAACATTCTGCTCCGCCTACAGAGAAAAAAAAAAAATTTCATATCACTTAAGACAGTAATCCCTCATTTATCAAGTTTGTGTAAAGTAGAATTCATACTTTTGTAGTCATCGCATAAAAGCACCCGTGAAGGCCGTTAAACCAAATAGGACTCGCATCCTTCCTGCACTGGCTATTGTCTCAATGTAACATTACGGCCCCCTAGTGACCAGTGTATAGTACTGTGGCATCTCACAACGCCCCTTAACCGCTCACAGGAGCTGCTGTCGGCTACAAGTCCCGCCAGTCTGTTCTCTCCGGTGCTCAACGACAGAGTTGCTAAAACCGTCGAGGCCAGCAAGCAGACGTGACTTCCCTTAAAAAGGCCCTAAAGTCAAATTATACTACAAGTCTGGTTTAGGTTTCAGAAAGTCCACGAATAGCGACAATGTCTAGACTGGGGTTTTGATTCTGTCCAATTTGCACAACTGGTCACGGTGCATTCAAAGGTTGCTTTGAGACCTAATCCAAATGTTTTCACTTTTATGTCACAAGACTGAGCCACCTGACTGCATGGCCTATTCCAGGACAACAGATGCGTTCACATCAGCCCGGAAAACCCAATCTAAATTGTCCATGGGTATGAATGAGTGCGTATGTTTTGTGCCCTGACCGGTCCGGGGTGTCTGGCCCAAAGTCAACTGCCGCGACTTTAATGAGGATAAGAGGCATAGAAGATGGACGGAATGCAGAAAGGTCTGATTACTTCACTAATCAGTGAGTTGGTAACACCAAGCCCCTGCTTCTGTAGGGGACCAGTTGTGGTGCTACAATGCCATCTGCTGCATGGAGTTGGTATTGCAATGTTTTGCATGAAATTCCAGTATAGTGTGGATCTAGTGAGGGCAAAGTAGCTTTAACTCTAGTCCAAATGCATCTGTAATTAAAGTTAATGGGGAGCAGTTTGCCTACTTTTCATTACATAAAAAAAAAAAAAATACTGAAGTGGCCGACCCCTGCATCCTTCACACCAAACCCGGTTCATTTTCCACAAAAGAGGTGCAACAAACCTTCAAAGTTCCTCACCTCCAGCTGACGCATGTACTTGTATATTTCTTTCACATACTCGCTGCAGAGCATCGGGTTATCGTAGTCCTCCGCATCCACGTCTCTGATGGCACTTTGAAGAATAACGTCTGAGAAGGCCCGACACAGGTCAGCGGGCTCGCAGCCCGACGTCTCCATGGGGGTCGGGGAGGTGGACTCGGGAGCAACCTAGAAGCGAGGCAACCCCGTCGGCGTAGGCTTGATACGTGTGTGTGTGGGGGGTATGACAGGAGCTTACCTGCGGCACGGCAACATCCTTCGGTTTGGGTTCAGGGTGTTCCTTTGGAGCAGAAGCTTTGGGCTTCCGGACAGCCTGGACCTTGACAGGCTGCAAAGAAATAAATTAAACTCCCGTGGTAATATTTACAATGGCAAGCGCAGAGTACACCCCCAGACAAGTGGCCCCCTAATCCGCAACACACTTTTAGCTACCTCAGCACCTTTTCATTGTACTTTACTCACCAAGAAAATGCCTAAAATTAACAATTACATAAAAGTTGGTTTGTTTGGGGGAGGGTGGGAGCTTCTGCTTTGAAGTTCTCGACCAAGTCTCACACACAGTCCATGAAAGGGTATTTTTTGCAAGATGGAATGCTCCCCAGTGTAAAATAACCAAGTAGTGGGCTTCACACTTCATCCTCACTTTCCAAAAGAGTGAGTTTTCTAAAATGGCTGCAGGAGTTCGCACGCACATAAGAATGAATTTGTTTGTGTATTATTTTAGTTGGACCTTCTGTGGCTCCTTGGCAGTCGGGACGTTCCCAATGTCGTGGAGGGCCGCCCGTGGCTTGGTGGGCCCGCAAGCCTTCGAGTCGAGGTCCGTCCTGGTGGAAGCCCCGCGGTTCTGAAACCAAAGAGAACAAAACCACAACTGCATGAGCCACCTGGAGCGGAACGCGGAGACGCGGACAGGTTAGCGTGTTAGCATGTTAGCACGGAGACGTCACGGCTTCAAACATCAACATTTTCAAACAGTCGTACGAAGTGTGAAGTGCTTACCCTTGTAACACGAAAAGCCATTTTTTCCCTTTTTTTTGTTGTTGTTTTTGTTTTTTTAAAATGCGGGTTGCTCTGGTGGACGCAGCGTTCGGGAAGAGAGACGTTGTGCGAGGAGCTGCATGAACCGTGCTTGCGTCTTTTGGTTTAAATCCTCGCACGCTGGAAGCTGATTGGCTGATCCGAACAATCCGAGCCCCTGATTGGTCGAACGCATCTGGCCACTCAGTTGTTAGTTCCCGAAAAAAGAAGGAAAATTGTCCGGGGTCACGTGACAAATTTGAACCGGTCTAGTTCCGTTTCCTGTGGTAGCCTTAAAGCTCCATAAATGTTATATAAACTTACTCTAACGCTTAAAATACATACAAAACTTGGCATTTATTTACTCCATTTCGAATTTCTGAAGTGTTTGTACCACACTTAAGCCATACAAACAAGTAAACACAGCAAAGTACCTTTTAAAACTACACTACATTATATATATATGTACTCCATACTGTATCTGAGAAATAATAAATAAATGAAGTAAAAACATTTTAACTACACAAAGATCTGCTCCCCTTTTCTAATTTTAGGTAATGAGTGCAGTTGATGAGTTAGCTGCAATGTTTTGATAAATGTCATCCAATTGATCAGGACAAACACTGAAGATATCACGGCATTTCATAGCAACCCCCTGCAACTGCCAACTGTGAATGACATGCTGTGGCAGCGCTTCACTGTGCAGGTGTTTTTGGAAAACACGCGTACTGGGTGGTATAATCATATAATGATAATCACGCAGCAATGCTTACTGAGGATGCTTTGGTTTTTATTTGAAATCCCCTAAAAGAACCCTGCGAGTTAATATTCCACAGCCTCTCAGACACCAGCATGGCATGCAAGAAGTGTGTATAATAATACACGGTACACAGGAGAGCTGATGGTTGTTAATGGTTTAATAGACACAATCAACATCTTGGATGCACCTCCAACGACAATAAAAACATTTGTGTTCTTCATCGCCTCATTTTCGGGATGACGACGTTCCCGGTGGTTGCGATGGGGATCAGGAGCTTGCGCTGGTCCATGCGTAGGTACTTTTCAATCAAGACTTCCAGCGGCACCTTGTCGTTCACGTGACCCTGCCTGAAGGGTGCAAGCAACACATTCACAAATCACCCTGGGTGGAAGTGCACTGCATTACACTCCTCCCAGTAGGACACAGCGCTATAAAAGCTGATGTTTTGTAAGAATATGACACGCAAGGCATGCTGGGTAACTCCCGGCCTGGGGGCACTTATTTTTGTTAAAGGAAAAAACAAAAACAAAATTAAAGCTGTGTAAAATGTGTCATTTTTTCCTTACTGTAATTCTTTTATTGAAGTAATCCCTCTTTTATTCTAGTTAATTGATTCCAGACCTGATGTACTAAATGAATTTCCGGAAACAGGATTTCTTTTTATTTAAGTCAAATAGTTTCGTAGTTAGAACATAGCAAACCTGTTTACGACCTTCTCAATATTGTTTCATGTCATTATTAGAGCCCTCTTGACATGAAACAACACCCCTACAATGTTGCACTCATATTACCCAATATAGTAGACATAAAGTAAGCCAATTAAAATAATGTTAGGGATTCAGAGTTGGGTTCCAGCTTGGTGTTGGTCACGGCTGCAACAATAGCCCGTGTTCAGGATTACCGTGCCTGTTGTGAGGTAATTCCAACCTGCGATAAAAGCCTTTGGTCCCAGCAATCAAGTCTTGTTGCTTGTATATCTCACCGTGCATTACTGACCCCTAGTGACCAGTGTCGAATACTACTTGTCATTGCAGTGTCTTTGAACACATCTTCTCTATAGAAATCATGAATGAGGACATAACACGCCTACCGTCGCAACAACAGCTCGACATCTTCGACCTCGATGGTTTTCCTCTTGGCGTGAGCAGCAAACGTCTCCAGGTCGTCGACCAGCCGCTCAAAGAATTTATTCATTCTCGTTTAGGAAACCACAACAGAAAAGTCAATAGGAGTCGTTAAACAGCATTAAGTAAGCTATTGGAGGGTACTTACGTCTCACTTAAGACGGGGTAAACATCAGCAGACACCTTTGTTTTGGCAAAGTGCCTGAAGACACCCATAAGGTAGTTTTTAGGAAGGCCAACGATGTTCTTGACTGTTGCACGTTTGGGCTTTCTCGCCCGTTTTGGTTTCGGTAAAGGTGCCCCATCACTTGTGTTGCTGCTGGGTTAAGACAGAATGTTATGCAAAAAATGTTACTATTAAAAGATCTTGCATACAGTACATGGAGTATGCTATGTATACTCATAGTGTATTGCAGGTGTGTTCAAAATCTAGCTTTGATGCTGGAATTTACTCATTCATTTTCTATGGCGCTTATCCTCATTAGGGTCGCGGGGATGCTGGAGCCTATCCCAGCTGACTTTGGGCGAGAGGCAGTGGAAAACCCTGGACTGGTCGCCAGCCAATCGCAGGGCACATATAGACAAACAATCACTCACACTCACATTCATTAGTATGTGGGAGGAAAGCGGAGTACCGGGGTGAAACCACGCACGCACGCACGCACGAGGAGAACATGAAAACTCCACACAGAGATGCCCAATGGAGATTCGAACCCTGAACCTCCTGACTGTGAGGCCAACGTGCTACCCACTCATCCACCGTGCGGCCCATGCTGGAATTTAGACAATTAAAAAGTGCTTTCATTAAACCCTACTCGGGAAGGCGCCTGCTGGGAACACGGTTTTGTGGGTCTGTAGCTTTAAATGCTAATGAGCTGTGTGTCTACGGGGAATTGAACCTTTAACAGACGGCATATATCACATAACAGCAAGGAGTGGGACAGGGGGACACAAAAGTTAGCAACACTAGCATAACTACATGCTGACATTACACTCACATTTTGACTGCTACGTCACGCTAGGTTAGCCTATTTGCTGAGGAAAAACCAAAGACGCGCGTACCTGATTGACAGGTAGTTGTCAGCAGACTATTTTAAGATGAAGTGTAGCAAAGCCTGCTCTTCTTTGTTTTTGTGTTTGGTGTTGCTGGATTTACTACATCATGTCTAAGCGTGTTTACATTAGCACCGCATCACTCGTATAGCAAGAAGTTCCAAATCTGGTTCTATGTTAATCATCACACACTCTCTCTTTGCCGTCACCGGCAGCCGGTAATGATTTAACAGCACTTGCCTGGCTTGAGGCTTTAAAACGGTGGGTGAGGCCTGAAGAGCCACATGAAAAGTCCTCCTTTCTCGAACAAAAGCTGGAGTCTTCATGGGGATTTCTGCAGAGCATAAATTCAAATTAAGCACAAATTGGAAGTTTTAAAAACAACCCCACACTCAAACACGGAGTCAGACCTTCTTCGTCGTCGTCCTCCTCCTCCTCCTCCCAGTCTTCCTGTTCAGGTGGGCTCGCATCCTCTTTGGGGTGATCGCCGTCTCTGTTGCCATTGCTCTCCTCCAGATGATGAAAAGAGGGTTCTGCTTCAACAGCAGAGGCTTCTTCCGGTACAGGTATTGATGCATCTGGGTCAGAGTCCGGATATTGCCTACTTTCAAGGCCGACTGCATCCAGCTTGATGCTTGCGTAGGACTCGCTCCCTCTGTGGGTTCTGTTCTTGACCAGTGAGCCTCTGAACCAGCCTGCATTCAATCAAGCATGACTTTAACATCTTGCGTATTGGATCTCATTAGATGAAGGTCTACCTAATAGTGTGTCTGGAAATAGGAAATGATCCTTACCAGGCTCCGTGACATCGGCCTTCTCAACGGGCTTGACCACAGCTCCCTCGGATCGATGAGCTCGTTGCCTGATGTGCTCGATGTCGTCTTGCGACCCTTGCTCCTCGTGCTCACGGCAGTCATTCTCATCTTCAGCTGTGTCTTCTTCCTCAGACTGAGACCTGCCATCTTTCTTGTCTCCGTCCATGTCTTCCATGTTGTCCTCTTCCTCAGGTGGTGTTACACCATCCTCTTCTTCGGCTGGCGTTGCAGCATCATCTTCTTCAGATGCTGCAGCTAGATCTTCTTCAGCGTGAGAGTCAAGTGGAGCCCCTTCCTCTTCTTCCACGCCGTCCTCTTCCTCAGATGGCGTTGCAGCCTCCTCTTCCTGAGATGATGCTGCTAGATCCTCTTCAGCTTGAGAGTCAACTGGAGCCATGTCTTCTTCTTCCATGCCGTCCTCTTCCTCAGATGGCGCTGCAGCCTCCTCTTCGTGAGATGATGCTGCTAGATCCTCTTCAGCTTGAGAGTCAACTAGAGCCCCTTCCTCTTCTTCCATACCGTCCTCTTCCTGAGATGATGCTGCTAGATCCTCTTCAGCTTGAGAGTCAACTAGAGCCCCTTCCTCTTCTTCCATGGCGTCCTCTTCCTCAGATGGCATTGCAGCCTCCTCTTCCTGAGATGCTGCTGCTAGATCCTCTTCAGCTTGAGAGTCAACTGGAGCCACGTCTTCTTCCACGCCGTCCTCTTGCTCAGATGGCACTCCAGCATCCTCTTCAGTTTGAGACTCTACTCCAGCCCCCTCCTCTTCTTCAGATTCCGGTATCTCTAGTTGAGCTGCACAATGGGCTGTATTCCTCTCCTCCTGGCTTCCAGACACTCGCACATCCAGCAGGCTCTGTGCCCCCGCTGCCATTGCACTCTGTATCTGTGACGCCGCAACGGTGGACTGGTCCTGTATCCCAAGTATGGAGAGGTTGCAGACGGGGGCATCAGACGTGTCAGCGTGGATCGTGTCACCAGTGAGCTCAAGTTTAAGTTGGGGAGTGAAAGCCTCCGCCTGGGCGCTCTCACTGAAGCTCGGCTCTCCGTGCACAAAGCTACTCAGCCCTAGGAGGGAAAAGTGGAGAAACAACTACAAGTAACGCACGAGCAAAGACAGCACAACATGCAACAGCTGAGCATTAGCTATAAATCAAAGACAACGTATTTTAATCACCGTGATCCAAAAGCATCTTATTCACAGCATCACCAAAACCCTCCTCTGTGATTTTTCGACGCTGAGCAGCTCTTCTCTGCAGGCCTTTCTTCTCCGTCTGAGCGTTCCCAAAGGGTGTTTTTAGACTCAGGGAAGTTGCGCTGCAAAGCGAAATAAGACAGTGTTCATGGCGTTACCGCAACATCAAACCCCAGCATTGTGGATGACTTGCTGTACTTTGACAAGGAGAGCGACAGATCCTCACGTGCCGAATCCTCAGCTCCATTTTCACCTGCTTGCACAAGCAGCTAGTCAGCAAAGCAAACAGCTGGCAGTGGGAGATAATTGCACAGTGGAGCCTGCAACATTTGGAGCGCAAACTCAAGTATCATTTTATGGTGTTTTTTTTTTTAATGTTCAAACTAGGGACGCAAATCGATTCAGATGTAAAAACACAAGTTACGACGCCATTCAAAAACGGAACAATTCGACACAGCGTAGAAACAATACGATTCGCCGCACTTCCGATTCTGCAGTCAGCGTTTGTTGATGTAGACGTTACTCTTACATTATAAAAAATTTAAGCCAATTCTATAATATCTTTTTTACCTAAGCCTGTGGTTTGTTGCAGTGGCGTCTCCCACTTTGTTCTTCGGTCCTTAAACACACCATCAAACTTTAACCCGTGGTGCACAGTTAGATTGTTGTATTTTGTTGTGCACACCCTCAAGTTAATTAATGCAAGTGAACAGCTATGTATAAACTCTCCGCAAAACAAATACCAGGCTTGTACTGGTGTATGGTAGCGCGGTATTCAGTGAGTGTTTTTAGTTGGATGTTGTTCCTGTCTTAGTTTTACACAGGACCTATAATACAGTATGATAAACCACATTGCTACAATGTAGGCATTGCTACTGTTCACATCCCTTCTCGTCTTTAGTCATTGTAAAACACGGCAGCACAGGCTCTGGCGTTGTTTAGGAGTCAGGCTGCCAACCTGTCCGGTAGGCTTCTAGCAGTGCAACCATATCGCTCGCCTGTCGGGACCACAAAAACATGAGAAAATTCTATCTTCTCCAGTAATTGTTTACTCTACAGTACTTGGGTTGCTGGCTTTTCATGATGTCATGAAGGAAAACCGTCCTGCCTCATGGACCGGTACCTAACTAGACGAGGGTACTGCATGCACTGTATACGCCCACCATTCCACGGCGGCCAGTTATGTAGAAGCGAGGGTTTCGCTACGCATCTTAAAAGAAACACGCGAGCTGTGAGTTTGATATTTGTGTGTGTGTGTGTGTGGGGGGGGGGGGGGGGGGGGGGGGGGGTCCAGGGAAAGATTTTGTGTTTGATTTGTAGGATCCACTGTAGAAAATTTATAATGATGAGATTTATCGTACCCTCTCCGTCCCTGAGCCTTTTTTCAAAAGTGGATACATTGACGATGCGACGTGGTCTCTTTCGGCTGAGCTTCTTTGCGACGCTTGCTGCATTGCCAAAAGTTAGATCCGGCAGATCCAACCCTGACAGCTCAATGCTTTAAAAACAAAAAACAAAAAAAAACATACTTGTTTAGTTCTGATACAAATACACAGCAAATATGTGAAGAAAGACACATTCTTTACTTTGAATGTGTGATACCGCTGCGGTCTTCTACGGGCATCTGTGGTTCCACTGGTGCAGCTTCCTTGTGGATCACAGGGGACTTGACAGGCTCTAAAGCACACAGACATGGTGGCGGTTAAAAGACTAAAAAGGGAAGATAAAGGCAGTGTTTTGCGCACCTGTACGCAAAATGTTCATGAGTATGTGCCTCGGCGTGTCTCCCTCATCGAACAGCATGGAGGACGAGGCTGGTGTGTTTGCCTTTCTCAGCACGGCCAAGTCGGTTCTCCTTTTGCTAGCAGGTGGAAGACACGCCCTGGATAGACTCTGGAAAGAGAAGTCACTGTTGTATGAGCACCGAGCACAGTGCTGGAGAAACATTTTTTACCAGTCCTCACACCTCACGCATGTTCTGCTTCAGACTGCGCCTCAAGATGTCCTTTGGGGTCTGTGCACCAGCATTTTTAGTGCTTGATCTGGTGCGGCGGTTACATGTGGAACTGTTTCCTCTGGAGACGCTGAAGTAAAGACAATAGAGACCAATACATTTTAGCACCAACAAATTTCAGAATGTATCAACACAGGGATGACTTCATCCGAGTAGACACCTTTTACGTGTTCATTCTGCCATAATCGTATCACAACTGTTTAAATCATCCATCCATTTTCTTCCGCTTATCCGAGGTCGGGTCGCGGGGGCAGCAACCTAAGCAGGGAAGCCCAGACTTCCCTCTCCCCGGCCATTTCGTCCAGCTCTTCCCAGCGGATGCCGAGGCGTTCCCAGACCAGCTGGGAGAAATAGTCTCTCCAAAGTGTCCTGGGTCTTCCCCGAGGCCTCCTACCGGTTGGACGTGCCCTGAACACTTCCCCAGGAAGGCGTTCGGGAGGCATCCTAACCAGATGTTTACCTGTTTAAATCAGTGGTTCTGAAATAGTGGGACAGGACCCCAATGGGGGGTGGGGGTGGGGGGACTGTCAGGAAGAACTTTCAATGTTAGTGTCCAAATTTGTTATACTTCAAATGGGGGGCCGGGGGGCGCGGCAACCTTTCTGGCCCCTAAGGGAGGCGTGACAAATAATAACAGAGAACCCCTGTTATTATATACATTTAATGTTTCATAAATGCACCAAAAAGTCCCAATGCTGCGCCCAGCCACTGTGATACCCGGAAGGAACTCTAAATGGTATTTTTACTTGTTTATGATAACATACGAGATCTTTAGTAACTAAGGTGCTTTTCTTACCTGCGGGTGACAGGAGTCCTGGGCGTTTCGGTACTGAGTATATGTTTAAGAAGAACCCGAGCAGACAAGTCCTCCGTAGAGTCCATCTTGCCACCTCGGACGTTCGAAACTCCGGGAAACGTTTTTTTTTTTAATTGTAAACAGTTCGAGGAACAACACGTCCTAACAGATGGTCGAGCAGTTGGGTTCTTTCCGCTACTTTTGGCTATTTTAAGTCGCAATTCAACGGACATCCTCCTGTCGGTGTCCCGCGGTATTTTTTGAGTGAAACCTCGCGAGAACCGGCTACTTCCGCCTTCTCTGCTTCCGGTTCCGGTTTGACGTAAAGAAATAGTACAATTACTTATTTAGGCAGTATTTTACCCCCCAAACATGTAACCGTGTATCCATTTAATGTACATTATCTCTCTCAGAAACAGATTCCGCAACCATAGACTATATAATTCCTTAAGTCCATTGTGTCATAGTAACACTGCCTTCACGTGGTTAAAAAAAGAACAAAAAACTCAAACGCACTATGTTGCCTTCGTGCAGTAAGAATAGAGTACGTAAAAATTCATGTAATATATGTAATGCATGATATATGTGTCTGTTCATTCATTCATTTTCTTTCCCGCTTGTCCTCACTCAGGTATGCTAGGGCCTATTCCAGTTGAGAGGGGGTGTATTCCTGGAGTGTGGCATAAAGAATATATTCAAAACGCTAATTTCAACTCATAAAAAATGGACAATTAAATTCAAAACCATGCGTTTTACCCGTGTCACAATGTTAAGCGCCTGGATTGCACACATTTGATTGGCTGTGTTAGTATCACGTGGGCAACTTAACTAGCATGCCATTGGTCAGTGGATTTCCGGAGCCGATAAACCAGCACTGTAAAGTCTAAAAATAAGCGCCGGCTGAAAACTTGAAATACTTAACTTCTAGGCTATAGGTCAAAGTCTGGGGCCGCGAGTTAGGGACCCTCTCAAACTACATAAGCGACTTTACAAAAGGGACTAAATCAGCAAAAAATAAATAATACGCAGACTGCTTTTCTGACGTCACCGGAAACTGAGCCCCCAAAGACAACATGTAAAACAAAACGGATGAAGCTACGTCAGCGACGCTAACAGAAGTGCAGTCCAAGCGTGTGCCGGACGACGGGAAAGAAGAAAGTCCCGTAACATAGACGACCCCAGTTGTGTGCTGAAATAAACATTATTCATCCGTTCACTTCTTCGGAAGCCCGCCGTCACCTGACACGAAGGTAAGTCAATTATTGAACGCGAACAAGCGTCGACGTTGCTTTCGTGACATTATTTCGCTGCCCGCTAGCTCTTTGTTTGGGAATCGTACTGCCACAAACGTAACTCGTTGCATCAACAACTACGGGAAAGTCGGTAGCTTGTGGTAAAGTGGCAGTTTCTTGGCGGGGCTTTGATGTCCACTTCACGCTCCTAATTGGTCTTATCTCGCCCAAGTTACCCGGGGAGCTCTTATCAATATTCCTCTCTCCGTATCAATTTATACTGTACTTCTAAAGCGACCGCCTTCGTACACTGCCATAAATGCGCCGAAAAGACATCAAAGGCTAGCCACAAGCTTAGCTCCTCGCGCAGTTTACGTACAGAACAAGCCTTAGCATGCTAGCTAGCCGGTCGCCATGAAGCCGTGTCGGAATTGACTTTGTGCCGCATTGTATGGTTTATATCACGATTGTGTTCGCGCCGTATTTGTCTAGCAACGTGACGTTACGACTGTGTCGGTAGTTAAATGACTTGAGCAACTAGTGAACGGCGAGGAAAGATATTAGCGTGCTAGCATGACTCAGTGGATTTCGTGTGCGCGTGAGACACGATGGCGGCCCTGCTGTATTGTAGGCAGCGACTTCAGCGGAGACTAAGGAAACGTCGAGAGGAATCGGGCATGCGACGGTTTTATCGCCCTGGGTGGCGATGGAAGTGTACGGTGAGCGTTTTCAAGCGTTTCTGCGCTCAGTGGCATGGTTCGCCTTTTGTCTGGATGCTAACAAGCACGCCGGGTAATTCTCAGATCTGCTTCTGTTACAAAGGAGTAAATCGGCCGCAAGTCCTTCCAGCCCTCAACTGATTTTATCCCCCACCCCCCTTGGCTAAAAGGCCAAAGTGAGTGCACAAAGTAAACGTGAAGCTGCCATTTAGCAGTGGCTTTCGTTGAGTAGCTAACAGGATTAATTTCATCTATCCTCGTCACTGGCGCTGAGAAATGGGAGTGTAAATAAACTGGACGTATTTGTTTAGGATTAGCTTCACAATCCAGAGAACCCAAGTTGGAGTCCTTACCTAATCCCGTTTCTAATTGGAGAGAGTTACTACACAAATGGAGTACTTGCCTTTAACTCTCCCGACACGGCATGTCATACTTTAAGACTATTTTGAAATGGTTGTAGGTAACTAGGGCTGGCGCTGTTGTTTTTGGTGTGTGATTAACATGTGTACGTCCTGTTTGAGCCTTGTATCCCGCAGCGGCAGCAGTTTTGCATGGAGCTAAAAGCTGAAACAAATACTGAGCAGAAAAGGGCACTTTGAATGGTATGTTTAGCTTCAAAGCCCTGGCAGATGGCTCTCTTGACAACACCAAAGTTATTTGCGTCGCTGTGACTTGAGTTGTCATAAAGTACGTCGCCTCTGGGAGAAGAGGGAAATTACCAAGGCTCCGGAGGTGTTGTTTTGTCACCTATACAGTGGTACCTTGGCATAAAGTGTCCCAACTAACAAGTGTTTTTAGATGCCAGCCGTCACTCGTTCTGCTTTGAACTGCTAGCTAGGAGATGCTGTCTACAGGAATGGCTGATGAACGCTATTTGGGGCACTAGCTAATGCTATGCCATTGACACTAGCATCATTGCAATCAAACGTAGATTATAGATTATGGAGTTTTTTTCCAGACAAGGTTGTTTGTCTGCCCCGCGATTGGCTGGCGACCCGTCCAGGGTGTAACCTGCCTCTCGTCCCAAATCAGCTGGAATTGGCTCCAGCATAAATTGATGGATAGCATGCATAAAACAAATCTAAATGCATTTAAATGGCTAATGAAAAAGCTAAATGAATGTTTTTACCTTCATTGAATGACTGACTTCACTGTACCCAAAGACACGATGTGGCAGCGAGATCAACCAGCACCACCTTCCTGTTTTCCTTTGAGTTGTTTGTGCAATTGTGTGTCTCACCTCAGTAACCCAAAATGTCGTTGGGGAAAGTCACATCAAGAATCCCATTTTTAATGAAGGTGTAAGTAACATTAAATGGTCATTTATCTTTGATTCAGCATTTATATGCGTTTAAAAATGTTTTTTTGCATGTCAAACCATAACTGTAAAACCATAAAAATGTGTTTTGTGTAACATTTGTGGCTTTCTGAGTTGGATTCATTTAACTTAGGTTACATATTTGGGGAAACAGTTACATGACATGTTGCAAACGGCGCTCTTATTTTGAAGGCCGGAAGTATGTTCTGCATGTGAGTGCATAAAGAGTTCTCTTTCTGGCCAAGACGCTTTTTTCACTCAGAACCCACACATTGTCATTGGGATTTGTAAAAGGCTCCTTACATTTAAGCGGTAAAACACAACCAGGTGAAAACGGTTTCCCACACGAACATTCCTTCTCCTCATGATGAAAGCACAGTAAATTTAGTTTATTGGCCACCTCTGTTAGGGCCCTGCTAAGCCAGATGTAACATGCATACTAGTTGTTTGTCAGCTAATGATGGCAATTTGGCAAAGTTTAGCCACCAATGTTGGCCATCATTGGATGTTTGGCAAAAACATCATGGCTGCAAATTGTTGGTCAGGTCCATTCGTGGTGGAAGTCAGCATACAGTTCTCTTGGGAATGATAAGGAAGTAGTTTGAAGTCTGTTGTGGTGATATGATGCAACTTTAATTCAGATTAGACCAGTTTAATACCTGGAAGTATTCCTACTTTTTTTTTTCTCTCCAAACACACAATGCTCCAGTGTGCATTTTTGTGTGCGTCTCCAGGTCAGCTCCGACTTGGCTATGGCGCAGGAGACCAATCAGAGCCCAGCTCCCATGCTCTGTGCTACCGGGTGTGGTTTCTATGGCAACCCCAGGACTAATGGCATGTGCTCTGTTTGCCACAAGGAGCACCTGTCAAGACAGAACAATGGAGGAGTCAGTTCACTGAGTGCTGTGGGTAAGACCTGCTGTGTTTCTTTTATGTCCACTTGCATGGACAGAACGTCTTAGCCTCATGTCCGTCCACCTGCACTTCTTTCAACCAGCCTTTACACAATCCGGTTGCAGTTGTCATTTGGGGTTCAAACAAGCGCTTTGGTAGCTGGACATCAAGTGACGTCACCGTGAACATGCTGCTTAAATGCGCTGTTCTTGCATGTTGATGTCCTTTGAAAAGGGCTTTTGGAAGAAAGTATAATAAAAAAAACAAATAAAATGGAGAATAAATCCAAAGTTAAAATATTGTTGGACCTCCAATGCTCATGAGATGTGAAATGCAGAAAGAATCAACTAGACTGATCATTTCATCACACTGCTTTATCTAAATGCTGAGCAATAAATAAAGTTATACTCACAATAGACTGAGAGAACACACAGCCTCACCCGTTAATATTTCTAGAAATTAACCGGTGTCCTCGCAGAGTGATACAGTTGAGTATCTCAGGTCAACTGCTGGCTAATGGGAAGCAACCTCAAAAGGTCGCGATTGCCTTGTTTGTAGCAAATTATTGTTGATACGCTGCACCCCCAAGGAAAAGCAGCGCAACAATGAAGGACGCGTAGAAAAATGTATTCATACAGACTGACTTGTTGTAAGATGTGTCAGAAGCGCTACTTTCAGCCGCTACATTGAATGTGTTCAGTGCACAAGATATGACCTCACTGCTGTTTGATCACCTTGTTCACTCTTTCTTGTCTTTATGCAACACATCGGGCACACTTACCCACTGGAGCAAATCATTTTCACGTTATGCATCGTTTGATTACATGACATCATCTAATTTATATAGTTGGACATGATGCAAAACTTTGGCCAGAGTTTTTCTTAAACTCAGACTCCATATTTATGTGTGCATGGGAAAAACGTAGCCTTTTGGTTTTGACCATAACAAATGTACAACATTAGCGAATGTTTTTATGGCATAGGTGAACATAAAAAAAAAGGGGGGGGCTCTCATAATGTGCCCAGAGCAACACGTAACCGCGTGCTGACTTTGATAATGTATACGTTATTGTACATCTATTACAGTAATCCCCTGCCCCTTTGCGTTTCAAATTCCACGGTTTCACTCAGACAGGAAGGGATCAAGTGCTAGTGTCAGGACCTAGTCCACCTGTTCCAATCAAGCTGTGTACGGCAGCAGACCACTTACCCTAGACAAAAGTGACTTTAGGTCTTAAGCATTGCAACGCACAACACAGCTCGCCTCATTTGATCGTTCCAGACAAGCCAGGCAATGCAAGTTGTGTTACTTTTAGATTCTGTAATCTTTCAAGTGTTTTACGTCATGCATTGTCTCCCTCAGGCAGCGGTGCTGGCCCCACAGTAGAAGTTTCAGCAATCCAGAGGTTAGAGGCCACCTTGAACAATGCTGCTGCAGCGGCGGTTGCTGCAGCAGAGGTTGCAGCTGAGGCTGCAGCTTCAGCAGAGGCTGCTGCCACTGAAGGACTCAGGTAAGGTCCTCTTTTCAGAAGAAAGCTGTGTTATGTCTGCGTGTCACTTCAGCTTTGATACATAGAATACGATCATGTTTCTTTCCATTGCAGTGGGATGTCGACTATTTCCGTAACACAAAAGATGACTGAGATGAGTCTTTCCTCAGAGGACAAAGAGGCATCCATTAGCAAAGCAGACCTTACAGAGCTTGGTGGGTAACAAAACTTTCTTTACCTTGTTTTATTTTAGTCTGTAACAATGTGGGGGTTTATACATTTCTGTATTTATAACCACAAACAGATTTTTAGCTCAGTGGCTGTGAATATGAAAGTAGATAAGGAGATGTGATCATTTTTTTTTCCGATATGAAGCTTAAAATGCTGCAGCCCAGGGAACCTGTAGATTCTAATATCAGTGAGCATCTGGCTGGTGTCTCTGCAGCCACAAGCATGTACAATAATAATTAATAATTGCGGTTTTGGCTGTTGTCTAGCTATTAAGTAAATAATGACTCTTGGGTGCTGCTTGCCCATCTTGTTTTTTTAATTCAAACCGTTTTAAAAATCCAAACCAGCATATTTCTGCAGCTTTTTAACTGATCAGAGCACAGCGGAAATGTAATAAAATAAAAATAAAAATTACGTGAGTATTCACAGATTAGCTGCTGGAAACCCATTCTTGTTTTATCATACATTCTTTTTGACTTACAGTGGAATTGTGGTTGGTGTATGTTTGGGTTTACGTTGCAAATTGACGAAAACGTTGCCTCGGTTTGCATAAACTGTTTCTCTGACGGGGCGCTTACCGAACTTACCAAACAGCTGCATGGTATTATTCTGTTTATTCAGCCATCTTGGATCACAGGCCGAAGACAGTATTTAGTTCGAACTTTACTACGGCTACCCGTAAGCACATTCAAACCAAAGAAGGTTTTGAGTGGCCGCAGTTTCACAAATAAAAGAAAGAAGAACTCTTCTGAATTTAAGAAAAAGGTCAAGTAGGAAAATGGCGTCCTCGGCAGGATTCACAGGGAGACTGCGTCAACCACGGACTAGAATGGGATTTGATGGAACTGATGAATTCGATATTCGTTTGTTATGGGAAACAGTTTTTTTTTCCACGTTTCGGATTTTGTCTAACCTTCTAGAATGGATTAATACCGCTAATCGAGATTCCACGGTATTGCCACCCCCCCCCCCCCCCACACACACACAGAACTTTGTTAATCTGTCCTGCATGTTTCTGCTCTTTTTGGCTTTAGGTACATATTGCACGTTAACATGTTAATTTTGTTGCTCGTTTGCAGTGGCCACAGACATAGATACTCATTCCTCCACTGCTGGCAGTGAAGTGTTCATAGCTCGGGATCCCCCCAAACCCAAGAAGAACCGTTGTTTTATGTGCCGCAAAAAGGTTGGCCTTACAGGTGAGTCACATGAAAATGTGTCCTTTTCAATATCTTTCCCCTGTGACGTTAACATTGGCTTAGGGTTTTACATAAACATGCTTGATAATGGCATACAGCTCTTCATTACTGTTATCAATTTTGACAGCAGCATTTCCCTCAAACTAAATAGGTGTATGGTGCTGCTTTTACTGGGATGGTGCATTTCACAAATAAAGTCTGTGCAAAACAAGACAAACCGCAATATGCAATGCAAGTTATTCATCTTTAACATTTTGTCTTCGTATTGGAACAAAGTAAAGTGCAAAGTAAGAATTTCTGGACTAATACAATCAGTGAATTTGGGCTGATTAAAAAGGCCTCTCGCCGTTTATTATGTCTTCAGGAATGCCATCTGTGTGCGACTCTTGAGTGGTTGTATAAAATTATAAATATTAAAGAAAGGCAACATACCCACCTTGCATCATCAGTGCTTTTATTGAAAAGAGCCTTAGGAATGTAAATAAGCAAAGTTTGAGGGTGAATTCCACACCGCATACGTACTGATCTAGCAAGTTTGTTTGCTGTATGCAACACGTAATCACTTACGCGTAATCACTCATATCAGTATCAGTCCTTTAAACTCGGAGGTGCCAACGCACACCACATAGACGGGCAACAAGCGTTGCATGACGTGCACCTCAGGAAAAAAACATAATCTGTGTTGACACATATTGTAACACATTCACCATCTCCGGTCGCAACGACACCCCTGCTCACCCGCAACAGGAAGCCAACAAGCTCAATAATGTATGTATGGAATGTGTAGGTACTCACCGCTGGCAATGTATAATGTAAGAAGAGCTATTGTCAAGCATATATTAACTTGTGTAGACCTCACCGCAGGGTTTGAGGTTTATTTAGGTTCCAATAGTTTTTCAAAACAATAGCAGTAACCAGATAAATCACTGTTATTAGTGTACTTTTATTGCTTCATCCCAAACAAGTTAACAGTAGGTGCAGTAGATTCTCAAACAAATAAGAGCCATCATTCATGATATTCATGCTCTTTAGGCTGTGCAATTGGGCAATAAGTTGAAAGGAGTGTGTTCAAAAAATAGCAGCGTGGCATTGAGTGTTTAATTTAGTGAAAAAACAGGTATGAATCAGGTGGCCCCAATTTAAGGATGAAAGCAGCACTTCCTAAACATGCATTTCGCTTTGAAAGCCTGATGAAAATGGTCTGGTCTATTCAGAAGAAAGAGTTCATTGGAGAGGGGAAAACTTAAGAAAAGATGAAAAAAATATTTGGCTGTTAAGCTAAAATGATCTCCAATCCCTTAAAATGGAGAGCAAAACCAGACACAGGTGGCGGAAAACAGTTGAAAACTATCAAAATTGATCAAAGAATAACCAGAATGGCAAAGGCCCAACCAATGATCAGCTCCAGGATGATCAAAGACAGTCTGGAGTTACCTGTAAGTACTGTGATAGTTAAGACATCTGTGTGAAGCTAATCTATTTACAAGAATCCCACACAAAGTCCCTCTGTTAGAAAAAGGCATGTGCAGAAGAGGTTACAATTTGCCAAAGAACGGATCTTTCGTCTAAAGAGAAATGGAGGAACATTTTGTGGACTGATAAGAGTAAAATTGTTCTTTTTGGGTCAAAGCCTATCCCAGCTGGCTTTGGGCGAGAGGCGGGGTACACCCTGGACTGGTCGCCAGTCAATCGCTGGACACATATAGACAAACAATCACACTCACGTTCATACCTATGGACAATTTAGAGTCACCAATTAACCCAACATGCATGTTTTTGGAATGTGGGAGGAAAGCGGAGTACCGGGGTGAAACCACGCACACACGCACGGGGAGAACATGCAAACTCCACACAGAGATGCCCAACAGAGGTTCGAACTCTCAACCTCCTGACTGTGAGGCCAACATGCACCCACCCGACCCCCGTGCGGCCCGGAGAAAAACCAAGATATGTTAATGAGTTGTAGAATGTTATTAAAGAATGTTGGCGTGGAATAACAGCTAAAAGGTGCCACAAGTTGCTTGAGTCCATTCCACGCAGATGTGAAGCAGTTCTAAAAAACTAAATAGTAGTTTAGTCATTTACAGGATTGCCAAATCCTAGAAAGTTTGGAGTTTGTAAAGTCAATGGCACTATTTTTTGACAGACCCCTTTCAACTAATTCCCCAATTGAACAGCCTTAAGAGCGTGCATGTCACGAATGCTGGGTAAGTTGTTTGCCATGTAGCAACAGAAATATACTGAACAGTGATTCATTCAGTGGTTAGTCACCGTGGACTGCTGTTATTTTGAACACTATGTACTGCATATGTATGTAATACTATGAGTAAATATAAGTGGAATATCTAAAGAGTGTTAGAGAGAACAGCGTGATTTTGGAGCATGTTTGGGCGTTTTTTTCCCCCCACCAATAATTTAATTTGAATGTCTGTGTTGCTGGACTCCAAAAATTATCCCTGGTGGCAGCCCTATTGCTGACTCATCTGTGCTCCCCAGACTGTTTTTCACAACCATGAAAGCAAACAATCCACAAGGTGGTGGTGAAGAATCATAATTGAATTGTGTTTGGATACTATTTGATACTTTTTAAAGTGAATTTTCCCAGCAAACTCAAACTGGTGTCTCTTGCCGGGTGTTCCAGGTTTCGACTGCCGCTGTGGAAACCTGTTCTGTGGCCTTCATCGTTACTCAGACAAACACAACTGTCCGTATGACTACAAAGCTGAAGCTGCTGCAAAGATTCGCAAAGAGAACCCCATGGTTGTTGCTGACAAGATCCAGAGAATATAAAAACTTTGAAATAACTTGGTGCAAAAATGAACTGGAGCCCACCTTTCCCTAATGGACCCTTTTTGTTAGTTCACTATCCAGAATTTTTTTTTTCAAATTTCAAGCTTTCATTCTTCTTTGTGTGTGTGTTTTTTAGAAGGTGTTGATGAACAGTATGTACACGTGTCCATCAGAGGGCTGCGGCTGTCCGTATTACTGTATCGCATTTGACAGTATGCTGAGGAAAATCCACGCGTTCATGTTGTGTACCGCTCGTCCTGGGGGGGAAGTCCTTTGATAGAAATCCATTGACGGTTGCCTGGCGAGTGATCTTGTGGCTGTTCATGTTGTTGGCCGATGGCGCCAAAGCCAACCGTGTTTGTACACAACTGGCATGAGTAGCAAAGCGTATTCGACCTGTTTATTCATTTCTTTGAAAATTTGACCCCTTGCTTCTTCAGGACTGGACTCATCTGACTGGTCAGATGAGATGCCCTGCGTTTTCAAGTCTGAGCCACTGGATCCACCCCTCCCCACGAGACCATGTTGCTAAACCGGCTGTGTGTGCGTGTGTGTTTGAGAGAGATGTGAATGTTGGCATGTTAGCCTTGCGTCCTTATTACACATGTTATTGTTTCGCCCCACTTTTTTTTTTTTTTTTACACCAAATGTGTGTAATGTAACAAGTGAGCCTAAAGCTAAATAGTTTCGGTCTTTTGCAGGGTTTGGTCCCACTAATGTTTTGCTCTTCCACTTTGGAATGTTTTCTGCTGTTTCGAATGTGTGCTGACATGTTCACATGGTTGGCGATGTTGAGTTACATACGTATCAATACACAGAAATTGGCTTTTTGTGGGGGAAAAGGGGTGAATGACTATATAGGAGGTGAACAGTCTTTAGTTTTTTGTGTGGGAGGGAGGCAAGATCCTATTGCTTAATATGTGTGGTGTTTTTTTTTTTACCCTTTTAGTCATGCAAGTTTGTACAAACATCTTTATTTATATACTGCTGTGTGTGTGTGTGCGTGCGCCCGTGTGTGTGTTTAACCTTCCAATAATACAGAATAAGTTGTATGATGTAAATAAATGGTGTTCACAAATACTACAATAGATGTTTTTTTTTTTTTAAGTACTCACTGCCACTCATGAGAAAGGTCACAAGCAAAACAATAAGGTGCCGTTGCTGAAGCAGAGACGCAAAGTGGAACAAACATTTGCATCAGTGGCCCTCAAACCATACATACCATATCACACTATTGCGGATATACCTGTACAGTATACAGTTAAAAATTAGATCTTCACAAAGCATCTGCTTGCTGGAACAGGTTGAGTGAACTTGTGAGACTGTCCTGTGATGGATTCATATCTGCAGCACCCCCACCCCTCAGTAGATGGCACCATCAGCACTATTACACATATACCTGTAGCCTACAATATACAGTTAAACAACATTAGGTCTTGACAAGGCATCTTCTTGCTGAAAAATGTTGAGTGAATTAACTTGTGAGACTGCGTCCTGTGATGGATTCATATCTGCAGTAGCACCCACACCCCCACCCAGCAGATGGCATCATCAGCACTATTGCACATGTACCTGACCTGTAGCCTACAGAACACAGTCAAACATTAGGTCTTGACAACGCATCTTCTTGCTGAAACATATTGCGTGAATTAACTTGTGAGACTGCGTCCTGTGATGGATTCAAAGATTCATATCTAATATCAAATAAATTGTATTGTTTTTGTTAATATAACTGACAATTAGTATAGTTGGTAGCCCAATTTGAGCTGATTCCCCCCTACTTTTAAGAGGTTGATTCCAGTGGTGGTCTAACCCATTTCTATGGACTGTACAGTAATCCTGTCTGCAATAGATCACCGTTGGACACAACAATGCACATCCATCAGTGAAGTGTTCCTCCCTCAGGTGTAAATGTTACAACAGCTACATGGCGTGAAGAGGCTGCCTGGCGCGTGCACGTGGACAAGGTTGAAATCGAACCTGCAATGAGTGCGCGTGGCCTCGGCTCACGTTTCAGCATGACAGCATGTTCAGATGCACCCTTTAGACCAGCGGGTGGTAGCCACTCCCGCTTTGTGCTTCAAATTTCATGGCTTTGCTTTATTAGTAAATCACATTGTTTTGTGGTTAAATAATACCCATTCATAGTAAAAATATGTTTTAAGCAAATTGAATATACATAGTTTTTGCCAAAATTAAACATTTTCAGGCAAAACAAATGTCTAAAGGAACTACAGTACCATTATAAAGCACTCAGAAGATACATTCAAAAATGCGGCGATGATATGTAGTAGTTTACCCTGGTCACTAGGTGTCACTAATGTTCGGTGAAACACACAAGCAGGCTTGATTGCCAGAGCAACAGGCTTTTATTGCAGGTAAGGGCAGGTACCAGTAATAATAATAATAAAATAATACTAGTAATAACCAAAAATAATCAGCGGCTACTGCTCCAATTCCATACACTTTATTTGTATAGCACATTTTACTTGTAAAACAGAAGTAAATAACAACCAAATAAAAAAACAAAAACTATTCAAATAAAACCAATACATTTAAAGCAACAATAATAAAATAGCAACAACAATGAAATAAATAGGTCAAACCAAATTTAAAAAAGAGAAAAAGAAAACAATACAAAACACAGATGACCACGCAACACATGCTGTGTTAAAAGCCGGATAATAAAAGACATTTTGCCCATCATCGACTATCCTTATTTCATTCAATACCAAAGACCTATTTACACGGTTTTATGAACAAAAAACGCACGATCCCAAACACGTATATACAGTATGTGTCTGTCACGTTCTTTGGCGCGACATGCTAAAAGAGGTCATGACTCCCCAGTGGTGCATGTGGCTCCATAGCAGTTTCACGCCATAAAAACCGCCACTAGGTTGTGCAAGTGTATTTGTTAAGAGCCTGGCAGAGATCACATGGACAGAAAAAACAGACATGCAGCAAGGAGGAAAACATATTTGGGTAAAAAGTTCAGTCCTGCGTGTGTTTTTATCGCTACCCCTGTTGAAAAGCTGCACGGCGTGGCGGAGGAATGATCTTCTCAGTCTGTCAGTGGAGCAGGACGGTGATAGTAATCTGCCACTGAAACTGCTCTACTGTTGGGAGATGATGCTGTGCATTGGATGCTGCTGGTTGTCAATGATGGAAAGGAACCTCCTCAGTGTTCTTTGCTCTGCCACTGGAGTAGGGCCCTCCAGCTCCGTGCCAATGAGAGAGCCTGCCTTCCTCACCAGTTTGTCCAGGCGTGTGGCGTCCTGTTTTTAGGCTGATCCCCCAGCATCCTATTGTGTACAGGAAGGCACTAGCTTCCACAATCTGGTAGAAACTCTGTAGCAACATCTTGCATATGTTGAAGGCCGCCTCTGTCCTTTCCTGCACTGCACATCCATGTTGGCAGTCCAGTCCAGATGCACTCCCAGGTATTCATAGGTGAACACCCTCCACATGGTCACCTTTATTGAGAACAGGTTCTGGGTGTGTCAGCACAACGTCTTTGAATGCGTCTTCTGAATGCATTGTATTTTAGTTCAATAAGCCATTTATATGCTGGAAAATGTGTAATTTTAGACAATAGATTCTTTTTTAAACTTACAATGGGCCATATTTAGCCACAAAAGAACAGGATTTATTCATTTAAAAAAAAACATTTTGCTAGATTTGAAGCGTGAATTGGTGAGGGATTGCTGTGTTATTATGTGACATAGCTGTTGATGTGATAAAATAAGAGAAAATGCCCCGGAAAAACCAGGGATTTTTTTTTTTTTTTTTTTTCCACAAGAATTTGCACAAGATGTTGAGGGGGCATAGAGAAAGATATGCAGAATACCAGAAGGTGTTATGACGGGAGGGTGCCAAAAACAGGGCAAAATACAAATCGTAGTTTAAAAATGGGAGGGCTGGTAGATATACCGTGTGCATTTTTTAATGCACATTTTTTAATGCACATAGTATGCAAGGCAGGTATCTTTCTTTATGGTGGTCCTCCCGGCATACATGTCAGCCCTCTCATTTTTTGGGGAGATCGTATTTTGATTCTCGTATTTTTCCCTTCCCTTCTACCGCCTACCGTTTTAATAATTTCTCTTGTTTGCACCATGAAAAAAAAAAAAACTCCATTCAAAATGCAAATTATTATGAATAAAATATATTATTAGGTATGATATTATTCAGTTTGGAGTCGTGCGTGTTTTGTTCCGCCCCATATTGGCCTACCCTAGATTGGTTTTAACATAACAACTAATACCAAAGCGATACCTTCTCAGGTATCTCAGGTGGCCCCCATAATGATGAGTAAACAAAAAATGTACGGCGCCATATTGTGCAGTTGGCAGGCTGCTTCTTGGTTCCATCCATCCATCCATTTTCCTCCGCTTATCCGGGTCCGGGTCACGGGGGCAGCAGCTTCAGTAGGGAAATCCACACTTCCCGGTCCCTAGCGACCTCTTCCAGCTCGATCGGGAGGACACCAAGGGGTTCCCAGGCCAGCTGTGAGACATAGTCCCTCCAGCGTGTCCTAGGTCTTCCCGGGGGCTTCTCAAGACTGGGCATGCCCGAAACACCTCACCAGGGAGGCGCCCGGGAGGCATCCGGACTAGATGCCCGAGCCACCTCAACTGGCTCCTTTCGATGTGAAGGAGCAGCGGCTCTACTCTGAGCTCCTCCCGGATGGCCGAGCTCCTCACCCTATCTCTTAGGGTGACTCCAGCCACCCTACGAAGGAAACTCATTTCCGCCGCTTGTATCCGCGATCTCATTCTTTCGGTCATGATAGATGATAGATTCATGAAGGACAATTTTAGTACAGGCCAAACAATAGACGAACTACTGGGTGTTGGTTCTCAGAATTCAGTGAGTTCATCAACCCAAACCCAACTATAGGCAATACAATCTACATAAATGACCTTGTGAAGCCACACTGGGTCACACCTCTATTTTTTGGATTGCCTCCATCCAATAACCATTCTCTGGGAAGGGAACACGTGCAGTGGTCGTCATGGTGACGGCATTGCGGGACACCCGAGTTGGGTACTGGCAGGTTGCCTAGACAGAGGAGAAGCAAACAGCTTCTGGTTCCCTGTAGAGGACACCGTGGCCTTCTCCTACTCACCATGCCAAGAAAGAGGGATTTGTCAGCAGATGAAGGTGAGGTGGATGGTGTTGTGTGGGCATAACGGTTCATTGGCATCATTGGGTTTTTATATTTCACCATAGTATACAGTTGCTTTGGACTCTTTGTGGTACTTTGGTATTTTCCATTGGCACCAGTGAGGCTAAAAGTGCTTTGAGTTAGTGGTCAGATGATGCAGGGTGAAAGGTGAAGGCTAATAGAAAGGTGAATGGAGAAACTCCAGAGGATTCAACCTTCACCGTAACGTCCATGCTTGGAAATGGTAGCCGTAGCAATAAACCAGCAAACACGCACATCTGCTCTTATAAATAGTCACATTTGAATGAGCAAAAAACATCTGAATTCTAGTGCAACTGTACCTCCTGAATGTTGGATAAGTATATCATTGCACACCATGAGGATGGACTGACACGCCACGCCCTTGTGCAATGCAATGACACTTTATAAGGGATAAAAATGTGTTCTGCTAATTGATATCCTACTCAATCCGTGGTGTCCAAACCTTTCCAACTCTTCTGTTACTACTGGCATTCATCCAGGTCACTGTATTTTCAGGGCATTCTCAACTGGACGGCTCACGTTGCCTTAGAAAACCTAGAAACCAAGATAAGACAGCTCTAGTTAAAGGGGGTGGTATATGATCCAAAGTGTTTATCCCTGAACAAGAATGGTGTCATGTTAGTGCCTCCACCTGAGGCAAACACTTCGGATTCTGCACCACCACCTAGACTAGAGCTGTCCTATCTAGTCTTTGAACGTGAACTTTGGCCTGTACTGTAGATATGCTCATTGGCGTTTATACGTATACGTTTGAACAAAAAAACTGCCTGTGCGTTTTAGGTGACAAAGTGTACTACAAAGTGTATTTTGGGGTTGCTGACATAAGCAAATCTGAAACAAACCATGGGTTACACCTTAACTTGTGACTTTGGCAGGAAATATAAGAAGAATGGGAAACAGCAAAGGCTTTTTGTTCCCTCCGTTTCTGCATATTTGATTGATATTCTTACTGTTCTCATATGATATTTCATACTCAGGAAGTGGCGGAAGTAATCAGGTCCTCGATACACTTGAGAAACTCATGACAAGAATCGCGCACTCGATTCACTGCAGTCGCAGATTGCATGCAGAAACTGACGCTTGCACAACAGCGAGTTTTTTTTTTTTTAAAGAAAATGGTCAACTAGTACTTTATGAGTTGCTCGACAAAGACAGGATGTAGACTTAAGCGGCACTAACTTAAACTCTTATGCTTTTCCTCTTTTCTGACCTATAAATGTTGTATTCTCATGTTAAACGCAGCAGATAATAAGGTCTGTGTGGTTGGAAGTGAGCCCTAAAAGTTTTGGATGGCTCTGAACGCTGTCCACCGAATTCCACCAACATTCACTGGACTTTCCTGGGAGCAATGACTCCCAGGAAATGTTCGTTCGGGTGTGAGGGAAAGCTAATTTTGTTTAGCAATACAAAGCTGGACTATCCTGTTGCTGAAGTCCGACGCCTTTCCAAGGTTACTTGGTCGTGTTGAAGAGTCAGAAGTGTGACAGCATGTTGGGCCACATGATGGATTTGGAAGATTTCGAGATTACCAGTTTTAAAAAAGTTGTAATTTTTAATGGCCATTGTGACAAACGTTTCTGAGGGAAAATATAGCATAGGAAAACTTTCCTCTGGCTTCAGACAAGCTTTTATTTATAGTGGGACAGAAAAACTGAGAAATGGAAAAATCAGCAGTGGTTTTACAAAAATAAAGTCAAAATATTAGGGGGAAAAATGTAATCTAACTTTAAAAAGTTGTCATTTTAATGGAAAAAATCATAATTACGAGAAATGTTGAAAAACTTGGAACATTTTTAAAAAGCAGAAATAAAACAAAAAGCTGCAATTTTATCAGTCGAAAGTCCAAATTAAAAATGATTTCATTGTTGTAGCATTAAGTTATTTTCAGTTTTTTAATGGGAAACAAAAAACATTCATTTATTCATTTTCTATGTCGCTTATCCTTAGGCTATAACGTTGTAATTTTTGGAATATTTGTGTGGAGTTTGCATGTTCTCCCCGTGCGTGTGTGGGTTTTCTCCGGGTACTCCGCTTTTCTCCCACATTCCAAAAACATGCATGTTAGCTTTATTGGCCGCTCTAAATTGTCCTTTAGAGTATGAATGTGAATGTTTGTTTGTCTATACGTGCCCTGTGATTGACTAGCGACCAGTCCAGGGTGTACCCCACCTCTCGCCCAAAGTCTGCTGGGATAGGCTCCAGCATCCCCGTGACCCTAATGAGGATAAGCGGTATAGAAAATGAATGAATGAAAGTTAAAATTATTGTCGGAATGTAGTCATAATATTACAATTAAATATCTAATTTTTATTTTCTAATGTACAGTATAATTTACATTTCAAATACAATATACATTTTCAAGTAAAACATGGGAGGAATCATGACAGTGTTAGAAATAACATTCCAAATATAAAACCTTCTCCACACTTTTATATCCCAAAATTGTTGTAAAAGTGCACACTTTTAGTTGCAATCACTAATAAAAAATATGATACGGCTCTCGTGCTAATACATTTGAAAACATGTGACTTTCACGGCCCAAAAGGTTCCCAACCCCTGGAGTGTGCATACAGGGAGTTACCTGCATTATTTGAAAACCACCGTTTACTAGCATCTCCTGTGCCGCCCGAATGAGGAAGTGGCGTTCGGCGGCTGCCCGAAGTCCTCGGGAGCGCTTGGGAGTGCGACCAATCACAGCGGAGTGGGCTCGACGTACCGTTTGGGCGGGAGGCAGGAAACTCTGCAGGAAGAGACGCAAAGTCTGGAAGGCTATCGTGTGTAGCTGCTCTATGGGAGTCCAGCGCTCAATGCAAAGGCCCGAAAATGAGTATAAGGGGTCCCTTTTAACTGTTTATGCTATTACTAGCGTGATTCAATTTCCTTGTTACGTGCGCTTTTTGTCATCGCTGCGTGTGCTTGTGTTTATCGCCAGTTGGGATTGAAATACACGACGATGTCAGCGACAGCGATGGTAAGTTTTGTGCAATATTCCACGGACAAATTGTCAGTAGCCGTGCGGCTACAATTGTAACCCTCACATGGACTTTTTTTCCCGATATGGACGGCGCCACTCGGAGGCGAACCAACAGAAGACCAGCAAGGGGAGCAGCCCGGGCCAAAAAAGCAGCCAGTGAGGACGAGGACGAGGACGAGGACGAGGACGGAGAGGAGGTTGTGGCTCCCAAAACACGAAGGGCAGCGAAGAAGCCTGTCAAGATGGACGACGAAGATGATGAAAGTGAGGATGAGGGCCCCAGGAAGAAGAAGCGAGGCGGAGCGAGCAGTAAGAAAAAAGGAGGTAAAAGCCGAGACAGCGAGGAGGAGGAGGACAGTGACGCGGAGAAAGGAAGGAAGGGGAAGAAGGGAGGAAAGAAAGGAGGAAAGGAGGAGGAGGAAAGGAAAAGCAAGAAGGGAGATGCCAAAGGAAAAGACAAGAAAAAGAAAAAAAAGGTGGAAAGGTAGGCCATAACACTTAGAATTGAACTCATTAAGGCCCGAAGTGAGCGTCATGTGACTATCTCATAGTGATGGGTCGTTCATGAACGATTCGTTTATTTTGAACGGATCTTAAATGTGACTCGGGAGACGGAATCGTCTCGGGGAGTGATTCATTCAGTCGCGCATGCGCATTTGCGTAACATCCTATCTGTTCTGTAGTGGAATCAGTTCATCTGTTTAGAGTCTTCAGGTTTGAGTCGTTCGTTCATCACGTGACAGCCCCACAAGCCTATCCTATGCTGCCTGAGCCGAAAAGAGAAGTGATTAGTTCACCTCTCGGGTCTTCGGGTTTGAGTCGTTCCCACGTGACCACTTTTCCGATCAGTACCGCAGTCAAATAGTAAAGTAAAACTTTATTTGTTATATGTACAATCATATTTAGAAATGATCATAAAACTGTCAAAAGATGTGTTAAACGCATTTTCCTCATTTGTGACATTGTAATTTTGCTCATGTTTCTTGAGAATCTGTGGGGGGTTTTATATTAAAAAAACTGATATCAATGAAATATTAAGTAGTCTAATTTGTTATTTTTTTGTCTTTGTCCACCAGTAAGCAAACCATAGCCTAATAAAACATTACAATTTAATAATTTACTTATATTTAATAATCATACATTATTCTATAGTAGTGTTCATTTTTAGTGTATAATAATTGTTTCTCCTATTCAGAGTTGATGTATTTCAGCTCACAGCTCACGTGGCGCTGTCGCGTAATGAACGAACGACTCGAAAAGGGACAGACAGGTGAGTTGAGTGAATTATAGACAAAATACCCGGGTAAACAATGATTTAATCTTTTCAGTTTCTTACAGCATTATAATTTTGTCTTGTTTGTAGTGTGATTAACGTTTGTGTAATCGGTAAATGTGATAGGGAAGAAACATGTTGCATTTTAATCATATTTTGCTAAAATGAACGAGATGACTCGAAAAAAGATTCTTTCTTTTTACTGAATGGGACTCAAAGATCTGAGTCGGTAAAATGATCCAAACTTCCCATCACTACTACAGTACCAGCATATCATAATATGTAACGTGCCAATTTATGGCTGATTCAATAATGTTTCTTTGTGTACACATTAACATGAATCATACGGCCAGGTTGGATACTACTTATACAGACCTGGTCAAAATCTTAAGACCAGTTGAAAAATTTCTAGAATTTAGCTTTTGCACGTTTGGATCTTAATGAGGTTCGAAGTCAAGCTACAGTATGCAAACGCAAGCAGGGGGAGTGTGACAAAAAGCGCTCGGAAAAAGTCATTTCTTGAAAACAACCATGAAAGTGAAATAGGCTGTTTATCAGCTGATCAAAAGTTTAAGACCGTCGCTCAAAGCATGACAAAAAACTCTCCAAACCAGAAAACAAAACCCAGGAAGCTAGCGGGAACATTGCTCCAAGATGGCTTCATGAAGGGCATCACCTGTCTGGAACTGATGGCCATTTTAAAAAAACTTCCATTGCCGTCCATCCCCAAACGTTCTCTATGGGATTTCAATCAGGGGAACCACGCTCGGTGGCGAAGGACTTTTTTAGGCAGAATAACATCACTCTTTTGGATCATCCTGCATGTTCCCTTGGTTTGGAGAGTTGGGCTATTTTAGTTGAATTGTTGTTTTCAAAAAATGACTTTTTCTAAGTGCTTTTTGTCACAGTCTGAGATTCGTGCATTTGCACATCATAGTTCTACTTAAAATCTCATAAAGATCCAAATGTGCAAAAGGTCCATTCAAGCAATTTTTCAAATGGTCTTAAGATTTGGATTAGACCTGTTTGACACAATGTTGCTTGTTTGCTCTTTGATGAGACCATTCATACGCAAACATTAGGAATACTGAGTAGACTTCCCAGTCTGAACAAACTCTCTCTGTCCATCCACACAGTTCATCCGATTCTAGTTCAAGCTCGGATGAGGAGGAGGAGTCCTTGTCTGAAGGAGAGATGGCCTTGCTAATGGAGGAGGTGGAGGAGAAGAAGAAACTAATAGCCATCATCAGGAACAAACCCTGGAGAATGAAGAGGAGGCTAAGACACCTGAAGTAATGTCATGTTGTTGGTATACAGTAATATTACATAGCATTATATGTATCCATTCCATTCCACTCCATTGTCTTCCGCTTATTTGGGTCAGGGTTAGTTAGTTAGTTAGTTAGTTAGTTCGTTAGTCGCGAGGGCAGCAGTTTCAGTAGGGAAGTCCAGACTTCCCGGTCTCCGGCGACCTTTTCCAGCTCCACTTGGAGGACACCAAGGCGTTCCCAGGCCAGCTGTGAGACATAGTCCCTCCAGCGTGTCCTAGGTCTTCCCCGGGGCCTTCTCCCGACTGGGCATGCCCGAAACACCACACCAGGGAGGCATCCGGACTAGTATTATATGTATCCAATTTAACTGATTGGTGCCATAAATAACACCCTGGAGTGGTCACCAGCCAATCACAGGGCAGATATAGACAAACATAAATAATTATTCATTCATGCATTCATTCATTTTCTATACTGCTTATCCTCATTTGGGTCACGGGTATGCTGGAGCCTATCTCAGCTGGCTTTGGGCGATATATAATTATAAGAATATAAATTCAATGATTAATTATTGTGAAAAATTCCAGTTAAATAATTCCAAATACAATAAATACACAATATATGTAGTCATAAATGACAAACATTTTGAAATGAATACAGCAAATTAAAACAGTGTTATTATTTAGTTCCACTTATATTACATAAAAAAAATCCTTTGTAATAGTTTAATAATGCGTATCAAATATTCTCAAACAATTTAAAAAAATGTAATAAGAAAAAACATTATGTACACTAATATAAACAAAAATGTATTACTATTAATACATTAAATTGATAGAATAAAATATTCATTCATTCATTCATTCATTTTCTATGTCGCTTATCCTCATTAGGGTCGCGGGTATGCTGGAGCCTATCCCAGCTGACTTTGGGCGGGGTACACCCTGGACTGGTTGCCAGAATATTAATATTATTTATTAATATTATACAAACATTATTTTTTATTTATTTATAACATTTTTAAATAATAATAATATAATGCTTCTTTTTTTTTCCAACACTTCTTTCTCTTTCTTATTTCACTGCCTAGTTAATATACAGTATGGATTGTTACACAATCTCTTGTCTTTTCTCTCCCAATTAGAAAATGGTGATGTGACGCTTAAATACACGACGTGAGTAAAATAGGAAATGACAAAGCAAATGATTGTAATTTCCAACATGTTAAACACATCGTGGGAGAGAAGTATCAATCATGGGACACTGGGAATGGGTGGGATCAGTTCTTCCTACTCCTTTTCGGACAAGTTGAATTGTGTAAATTATGTTCCTAAGACATCCTGGAGTCACCTTATCGACGATGGTGGTCATTTCCTATGTCGGTTTCTCGAATTGTAACACTTGTTGGAGATGACGAGTATGAATGTCCTCGCAGGGAAGCCCAAGAGTTTGTGGATAAGTTTGAAGGAGCTCTCGGCAAAGGAAAAGGCAGGAAGTGGTACGCCTACAAAGTGATGATGACAAAGGTTGGGGGAATCATTTGGCTGACACTTTGGAGCTGCAGGTTGGCCTCATCGTTTGCCTTTTCTTGTTTGTTGTAAAGAAATGGATTAAGTTCCAGAGGGATTTTGCAAACTTCAGAACTGCATGTATCCCCTGGGAGAGGAAGATTAAGGAGGTGGAAAGTGAGTTTTGTGTGTTCAAACAGCTCCACAGCGACCTCTAGTGTGCAGGTGATGCACGTTCCCTGTGTCCTCAGGTCACTTTGGGTCATCGGTAGCTTCTTACTTCATCTTTCTGCGCTGGATGTACGGGATGAACCTTGTCCTGTTTGGGTTCACCTTTGGACTGGTGGTCATTCCTGAGGTAAAGACGTGATGCCATAGTGTGCTAACAATACAAGTGCAGAAGATAAGTATGCAAATGTAAAGAGGAGTACGAAACATACCTATTAAAACGTGTGGGGCTTTCTTTGTATTCTTTCACATACAGGTTCTTATGGGCCTTCCCTATGGGTCGATTCCTAGGAAGACGGTGCCCAGAGCAGAGCAGGCAACTGCTCAGGACTACTCTGTCCTCATGGATTTCAATGTGAGTTTCTATATATTAGAAATATATATATTCAATATTACGTATGTTATGTGTTATTTGGGGAACTTATTAGGCAACATGAGAGTGGCAGAGGTCACACGGGGCTCTCAATATGATTGATGCACAGCAAACTACAACTGACATGATGAAAATGTTGCTAAATGAATACAGAACAACCCGCTTAAGTCGCTCCCGCTTATGTTGACAACTTCATTAGGTCCCGATCCCCCAGTCCTGCCACTTATGCACCAGATTTTGCGGTAACTGGAATTTGCAGCGTTTGGTCCTGGCCATAACCCCGTGAAAAGCAGGGATGGACTAATCGACTATACACATGTCGAAATAAACTGACCAATTTTTCATTAAAAATGACTCCTTTAGGTTTCAAATGTAAAATATGCCGACGCTGACTTAAAAAAACTACACTTTAAAAAAAAAAAGTGAGACGTGAACGCACGTTTTTCTCGTTTTTTGGGACATGCCTAATTTAAAGCTTTCACACGAGGCATTTTGTCCGTGCAAAGCAGAAAACAATGAATGCGTTGCTCAGATTAAATGCCTTATCGTTACAATAATGGCATAAAAATGTAATATCTGTAAAATATCGGAATCAGGTTTTTTCTCTTGAACTAAATAAAAAACAAAACTGCTGTTTTGGCCCAAAACTGTCTGTAGGCTTATGGGCTCCCGTAAAACGGACATATTTACTGACCAGCTGGCTGGCGAGTTTTTTCACTTTGAAGTTTGAGTGTTAAGTTGCTTTGTGATGAGTTTAGTGTCGTTTGTAAGATGACACTGCGAGTCAGACTGTTACAGTATATGGTTTTACTGTTCAATATACCGACCTCCAGAGATTCTTAATGGGTTGATAAGCTTGTTGGGAGTGCACCGATGACCTGTGATTGGCTCCTGCCAAAGAAAGAACTCCTGTTTCCCCACCGACTCGCGAGCAAGCACAGTATTTAAACAATTAGTATTAGTTCTGAAGTAAAAGAGATGCCACGATAAGATAGAAAATGAACCGCTGCCACGTATTAGCCACAGTGATGTATAAGCTGCAAAAGTAGCCGCTTATATATTGTTATGTTCCGCAGGACAGGAGGCGTCACTTCCTGTCCTACACTCTTATTTTGGCAGGCTGCACTCCTTGCTGGTGCGGAGCTCCAGCCGCTTCACTCCAGGTGGATTGGGCACAAGTGGGCCCAATCTCAATTAGTTGGATTTATATAATGGGTTCTTTACCTTATGGTTCATTACCTATGCTACCTTCCTGTACCTGGTGAGTTCTGTAACTTAAATCCTTGGCTTCTTAAATTTCCACATACTGTTCCCTCTCTCGCTTTTGCTTTGTATCCTGTGAGTTCCTGAGTACTTGTTTTGTTCATTAAAAACCTTTTTTGTACCTACCTGCTTTTTTGTCTCTGCATTCCTGGAGGGGTCAACTTATTCTCCTGCTCCACGAAACGTACCAAGATCAGTGCATAAGAATCTATTTTCCCAGTCCACGTGGTCCAGTTCAGTTTTTTTTTTTTTGGTTGCATTGTGGTTGAGGCGGCCATTCTGGTTGATCAGGTCCTGTTGTTTTGCGATGCGTCGGTAAGGGTGTATTTGTCGTACCGATTCACTGCATATAAGCGACGCCTACCCAAGCAAGTCTGCCTCTGACTAGTTTCTGTGAAACTCAAGGTTTACCAATAAACGGCATAATTATAAACACAAAATGACAAGTTTTCACACAAATAATAATAATTTATTCAAATATGGAAATTTGCATGGTCGCGAATGCTGAATCCACTGTCTTGTTAGAGTATTAAAACGTGCCCACCTTGACTTCCTGTTCAGTGCAAAGTAAGCTTCACAGTGGGAGTAGGACTGTTCTGATAACAAATCCTGCTGGGTGAAAATTGCCCTGCAACTTATTGTCCATAATTGACATTATTGAGAACATTTTAAAGACCCTTTTTTCATGAATTGTATGGCACAAAGCGAGTACATTGTGTCAAGAGCAATAACTGACAGGCGGCACCCTCTCGTCATCCAGCCTGTGTGCTAACAAAGACAAGGAAAACGCATTTGTTCTCACTTTCATCCCGGCAAAATGATCTACTTTTTATAGTTCCATTAATTTCCATGTAATTATGAACTGATGTCTCAAAAGCGTTGGTTGTTGGTTGCGTCGCCAGCCCTCGGACTGGATGACATGGACAAGTTCCACTCTACCTCCATAAGATGTTAGCATTTTTGCTTCCCACCAAGAGAGCAAAAGCATTTTCCTGCCCAGCACATAAGTCCCAGAGGAATGAAACATAAACTGCATCTTTTGCTTTCAGGGATATTGCAAGTATTCCGTCCTGTTCTACGGATATTACAACAGCCAGAGGACCATCGGCTTGCTCAAGTTCCGGCTCCCTTTGGCCTACCTTATGGTTGGGATTGGAACATTTGGCTACAGCCTGATGGTCGTGATCCGCACGTGAGTCACGGGCATGGGCATAACCACACAACGTAAATACGTTCAGTTAATTGAGTAGGTCTTTGACAGTGCAAAGGAATAATACATTGTCAGCAAAAATGTGTTGTATGGTATCCCGCTGGAATGCTCTATCTTATATGAGGCGAGTTGTCCCTCGCTAGATCGCAGCTCCAACATCGCTGTGTTGCTTTTCCCCCAACAATGAATTCAAGATTCGATGATTGCTGTTTCCTGGTTGACTATGGACTATTATTAGTCCAAAAATATTGAAAGACAAGTCATATGTAGTATCCCGGTCATTAAGGCGTCACTTTTGTGTTACCTTACATCACTTTATTATATCATGCATGTCATTACACAATTATCTTTACTTTAACCATGGCATGTCTGACATGACAGAGCACACAAAAGTTCTCCCATTCATTGTGGAAGTGGTCTGTTTTTGGTTTCTTACGTTGTCCTTCTTCCCACCTTTGTTTAAAACACAAAATTTTGAAAAAACACAGTGGAGGCTAACATGTTAGCTGGGTAGCTTGCGGTATGCTATGAGTGGCGGCCGTTTCTTAGGTGCCTGAAGTGATCGCGTAGGCTTAGAATTAGTTTTGTGCGATGCGGTGTAAATGAAGAACCATAGCAGTCTAAAGGTGACTGTAGGGGTGTTATTTCATGACTAAAGGGCTCTAATAATGGTAAAAACCTGTATAAAACTGTATTCAGAAAGTAACAAACAGATTTTCTATGCTTTAACTATGAAAATATATTCTCTGATGGATGACTGTATATGAATGATACATTTCTGAACTATATCTAAAGTATATACTCTCTGTGCCCGCATTTCAGTAGGGCTAGTGTGCAGGTGGGCGTTCCTCGCATGCCTTGCGAGTTGTACATGCTTTTTTTTTTTTTTTTTTGTCTTGTCCAGCATCATAACAGCTGAATGGGAGTCAAGCTGCCTTTAAATGCTGAGCAAAATTTTCTTTGCCAGGGGAGATTTCATAATCCAAATGAGTCTCCCTTGACATCTGACTGCGTTTATTATGAATTTTGTTGCGCCACATTTCGATGCCGGACCTGACCTGAAAAGGGGACGTGTGGGGGATGGGGTGGGGGATATAAGAAAGGGTGCAGAAGAACCTCACAAACATATTTCAACCATATTATAAACAACCGTAATAATCAAGATTTCCGTAACAACCAGAACCGTCACAGAGCAAAATGAGCAAAAATACAGGGGAAAAAAGAGAATAATAATAATAATGATAATACTAATATTCATGTACACACATTCATATACATATACATATATATACATATACACACATATATTTACACACACACATATATATACATGTATACATGCACATATTCCTACACGCATACATACACATACTGTGCACATACACATATCCATGCAGTACATACATACACACACATACAGTGTGCATATATATGTATACACACATACATACATACATATTTACTAATAATGATAAACATACAAGAAAAACAACGAGAAAAGAAACAGAACCTCTTGAACAATGACCATCCAAATGACACGTGCAACAAATCTACATTAAATCTACATTA
>QODF01000222.1:1233716-1277926 GCA_024372805.1 Oostethus manadensis
CCCCCACCCAAAAGTGTTATGAAGTGTAAGATGTGTGTGTGTAGGCAATTAAAATTGAGGAGCCGAAACTGCGTGACACCATGGGCAGAACCACTCCGCCGGCTGAGCACGGCTAAGTAGCTCTGCCCACCCTGTGACACAAGTCCCGCCCCCCAAAAATTAATGTGAGGTGTCTGTGAGTCTATGTATAGTGAATAAGTGTAATTAAAACTGGGGAGTTTGCGGCCCCCAGAACATGACAGAAGGAGGTCATGTTTGAGACCCCCCCGCCACACCCCCATGGAGCACGCGCACTCCCCAAGATCCTATGTGCTTGTTTCCAGGGAGTGGGGGGGGGCGAGGGCGCGAGGGATAGTAAGACTAGGAGGGAAATTATATATATTTTTTCCCTCCCAGAGGACGAGCCATTGGGCAGTAGGCACCTCTGTTTCTCAGGAACCACCGCGGGGCAAGGGCCGGCACGAGGCGAGGCCCCGGACGTTCAGCGACCGCAGCCCGGGAGCAGCCTCACCCAGATGTTACACACTAGCCACCATGCGCCACTGTAGGAGACCCCGGCGGCCCACACCCCCGAACACCGCCACCGCCATCCCCACCCCGTATCAGAGAGGAACCCGGGCAACACACCCCACCACTCGAAGAGGCAGCAACCATCCAGGCACAATCACACACCTCACCACTGCCTCCTGTGCCCACACCCATGTTCAATCCCCTGCACCCAACATACAACATACACACAAACACACTGACACACACCTGCACTTGCGCACACACACCCACACCCACACCCGCCCAACCCCCTGTACACTCCCCCAACCCTGGTTTTTCCAGGCACCAATCCGACACCGGGACGCGCACCCATCCACCCCCACAGCAGCGAGTCCAGGCCAACCCAGATGCCCCTGGGGGTCAGATACGCCCCCACTCCTGGGCAGAGGCAGCCCCCGGAACCCAGGGCCCAGGAGTGCCGCCCCACCACAGTATTATTTTGTTTAGTAAATTTGTGCTTATTTTTATACCAACGTAGTCAGAGTAGTACAGTTAAATTTTGTGTTCCGCATGTATCGTCGGTTTGATTCTTGATTGGAATATCAAAATAGATATTTGCATGGGCATTTCCAGAGTGTGCCCGAAGTCAGCTGGGATAGGCCTCAGCGACCCTAATTAGGATAAGCGGCATAGAAAATGGATGGATAAGCAGAGAAAGTGTTGCCAGTCAAAATACAATTTTCACCATCCTGTGCTTTGACTTGTTTGATTGTTCAGAATGGCCAAGAATGCGGACCTTGGCGGTGGGGATGGAGAGGATGGAGAGTTCACCTTCGGCTGGAAGATGTTCACCAGTTGGGATTATCTCATAGGGAATGCCGAGACAGCGGACAACAAGTATGCATCCATCACCACCAGTTTCAAGGTAACCAATGGCAGTAGATGGCTGGTATGTAATATTTTTATTCAGAAGATGTGGAAAGATGGCAATTCTATGCTTTCCACTAATGCCGTATAAGAACAGGAGTCCATTGTGGATGAGCAAGAGAACCAGAAAGATGAGAACATTCATCTGCGGAGGTTCCTCAGGGTTCTGGCTAACGTCCTCATCACGTGCAGTCTGGGAGGAAGCGGATACCTCATCTACTTTGTGGTGAAGAGGTCTCAGGAGTTTGCCAATAGAGATGATCTCAGCTGGTATGAGAAAAATGAGGTACAGACACTTGGATACTTTCTTCTGTCCTAATCTGCAGCAAATATTAGCTAACTTCATAAGTAGCTCTATGTTTTTTTTTTTACTCACTTGATCCAGCTGGAGATCATCATGTCTCTGCTGGGCCTTCTGTGTCCTCCACTGTTTGAGACGATTGCGGAGTTGGAGGACTACCATCCTCGCATCGCCCTCAAGTGGCAGCTGGGGCGCATCTTCGCTCTCTTGCTGGGGAACCTGTACACGTTTCTCTTTGCCCTCTTTGACGAGGTCAACAGCAAGGTATGCGACCGCACGCTTGTTCCACATCGGAGGGGATTCCTCAGAGACCGCCATTTTCTAATGATGCCGCCTCATCATCTCTTTATCTTCTTAGCTGGAAGAAGAGCAGTCTATAAAGAATGCCTCCATCTGGGCCATGAAAGAATACTACGCCAACTACTCCCGACTGGTCAACGACACGGGGGCCACTCCTCCCCCCATGAGCCCGGCGGATGTCATTCGAGGACCCTGCTGGGAGACGGCTGTTGGCATAGTAAGGAGAGACATTTATTTCATTGAACAGCACATACGGCAGAGACCATCACGTAGCACTTATAATGGAACATCTTCAAATAGCTGCATTGTCATTGTATCATGTACGAATGAACTGCGTATCAGTACTATTGAAGTTATTTATACAGTATTTGTGTTGTAGGAGTTTGTGAAGCTGACAGTGTCCGACATCCAGGTCACCTACCTGACCATCCTGATAGGTGACTTTGCCCGAGCAGTTATTGTGCGTTTCCTTAACTACTGCTGGTGCTGGGACCTGGAGGCTGGATTTGTAAGTATCTTCTCCAACTACGAGACAGTAACCACTTCAACAGTTGGAGAACAGTCCACATCCCATGGTTCGAGTGTGCGTAGATGCATTTTCTGGGATTTCCAGGCATACTTAAATGCAGCAAATGATAGTTCTGCTGCAAGAGGTATGTTAGTGAGGGATGAGAACATTTAGTTCTTGTTTTTCTTTGTCTAGTTGTTTGTTTATACCACACATACAGGCTGAGAGTGTCCTTACGTTTGTGAGTCGGGGGTGCTGGAATTGCAATTACGGTTGGTGTGTTCAGGTGAGAATGACGTGATTTGAAAAGCAGCAGACTCCGTACGGCTGGGTGGGTCTTCAGGCTATTCCAGATTCCTCTGGCATTGTTCCGCTGCCCTGTCTGGGATTCAGAGTGTGAGATTGTCACGCTTACCCCAGACAGTTGTCCTAACAGTCTCTCAGAGCCTCTTCACCCTCATTGGTCCTTCGTTGTGCTTAGTTTGTAACGACCAGGTTTATTAGGGATTAACAAGGTTCTAGAACGAGATGCCCAAGGGAGGAGGGGACCTGCACTGTATAACTTCCCAGTATAACTTCCCATCACACTGAACGGTGTTTCTAAAACTGTGTTCCTTTCATCTTAGTTACATTACAATCGAACTATAAGCTTTGCATTAAAACAAAACCGCATTTCTCTGTTTGTTTTAGCCCTCATATGGGGAGTTTGACATCAGCGGAAATGTTCTGGGACTGGTCTTCAACCAAGGAATGATCTGGTTTGAGCTTTTCTCAATCTCCAATCAAAGTCGTCTGTATTGTGTTTTGTGTGTGTGTGTGTGTTGTGTTAAAGGGTTCCGGGTCGTTCCCTTGTACCTCACACCGCTATGTCGAAAAAGTCATCAAATCCTGGTCCCCGTTGTTATCACTATTACAAAAAACTGCCATAAACATACACGGTCGGGCGCAGTATTGTTAACTTACTGCGCATGTACCAAAGCTTTATGTCACTGTAGTCAAAATGACCACAGCAGCTAAATTAAATAAGCGTGTAAAATATCTGAAAGAAGACAAATCCCAATAAAAAAAACTGCCACAAGTTCAAAAATCCTTTAATATCGTCCATTATCATATGCGAGCAATTGCGAGTTTCACTTTTGGTTATGTCCTCATTATTGTAGAACCTTTCCCACTGGTGATTTTCGACATACTGTAATGTAATGCTATTGTACTTATAATTAGAGCTCAGCAGTCCCAGGAAAACTTCCTCCAACTAGAATTTAGACGCCAGTCAGTCGACAGATTGGATTTTTAAACAGCTTTTCTTGAGAGGTCACACACAATCCGCTTTGAAACCTTTTAGGATGGGGGCGTTTTATGCTCCCGGCCTGGTTGGAATCAACGTGCTGCGCCTGCTCACCTCCATGTACTATCAGTGCTGGGCTGTGATGGCCACCAACGTTCCCCACGAGAGGGTCTTTAAGGCCTCCAAGTCCAACAACTTCTACATGGGTCTGCTCCTTCTCATCCTCTTCCTGAGTTTATTGCCTGTGGTCTACACCATCATGACACTATCACCTTCGTTTGATTGCGGACCCTTCAGGTACCACACACACACAGAGAAATGAATTGTGGACACCCTTGAATATTGTTGCTTCTATTTGAAGTGGGAAGGCGAAGATGTTTGATGTGGTCATTGAGACGATCAACCTGGACTTGCCGGCCTTCATCGGGACGTTGTTTAGCTATGTGGCCAACCCAGGCCTCATCATACCAGCTGTTTTGCTCATGGTGTGAGTACAGAGACCCTTCAGTGCTAGACATATAGCCATTCATCTGACAAAGAAGGCTTCACCGAGAATCATTAAATGCGTTTACCTTCCTCTGCAGACTGGCCATCTACTATTTGAACTCGGTTTCGGAGGCTTACAAAAACTCTAACCTGGATCTGAAGAAGAAGATGCAGATGGTAAATGGAGGCACACTCGGGTCGTTTATTTGACGGGTTGGTCAGCGTTTTGGCTTCTACTTCTGCTCTGAATGCGAACAATCTGCCGTGACGTTTGCAGAGGTGGAGCCCCAACATGCTGAAACATCGGACGGGCCAACTGCATGATCTAATCAGATCCAACACCAGATCTTTATCACAACAAACCCTACCTTTATTCTAAACATGGTACAGTTAAACCTCCAGAGTGGAAAAGCTTTTCTTTAAAAGTAAAGTAGATCCACCCGTTTTGTGGGGTTACGATCCTGGACCTCCAGCGAATGGAAACAATCTGCAAGTCAAATATTTCGACTGTAATTATTTGATTAGATTCCACTGCAGAACCCTCTGAAAACCCTGCAGAAAAAAATAAATCAATACAAATATCTGAAAATCCACTTTATGCCTCAAAATTCAAACAAAAACTGGAGTTCAAAACCATTCTTATGCGTGATTTTCTCCACAAGTTTGTTTTACCTTGTCTTTGCGTTTTTGTGATGCCAGCGGGGTACCAGTCCCAGCAAAGAGGAGGATTTAAAAACTGATTTTACCAAGCAGATGCTGTCACTGGGTTTCCAGTGACATCACATCCAGTTTTGCAGTTAGAACAATTTAGAGGTCAACCAAAGGTTGTGTTGAACTTTGTGAGATTCTTCTGAAATGCTTAGTTGTGAGAGGTGTTTGTAAAGCTATGCGGTGTTACGCTGAAGCATTATCCTAATTCTGTATTTTCTATAAACATTCACGCTTCACTCCTGGCGATCAATCTCTCCGACCAGGCTCGTGACGAAGAGAAGAACCGGAGGAACAACACAGACAGCACCAACCAGGTCATGAAAGATTTGGAGGATTTGTTACCCAACCGTTCCCTGGCACCCCCCGCTCCGCCACCAGAGCCTGGTCAGTAATCAGTGGATCAGTGGTCATTCCAGTGGGAAAAATACCGTGAATAGTGTGTAATGTTCAGGTTTTTAGCCAAGTATTCATCATTGTTTTGTTCAGCAGAAAAGACATCAGATGCAAAGCCGACTAAAACAAAACCAGGGACGGCCGGGAAAGGTGTTTGCCTGCAGAAGGACACGTCCCTTGCCTCATCCAACCCTGCTCCCAGAGGTCCAATAACCCGAGCTCCCGTACCAAGAGGACCGGACGCAACATCAGGTCCTGGCCGAGGCCGCGGGAGAGGACCACCGAGAAAATGACATAATAACTACCACCTTGGGCTGGCATCAGTGAGCGGCAGGACTGATACTTGTCATTGGGACTCAAAGCACCGATCCTCATCAAATGTAATGCCGCTAAGTTCAAGCGCAGAGCCGTCTCGGGCAGTTATGGACTATCATTTCTTTTTAGTTTAGTAGTAGTTGAAAGGTAGTTGTGTGTCCTCTGCGTAAAAATGGAAGTTAACTGTGCGCTTTCTAATAATCCAGTCCTGCCTGAGGTAAGCATGTAAAGACTGAACAGCAGTGGTCCAAGCACAGATCCCTGTGGGACACAATGGCTAACCTCTACTAGCTACAAACTGTAAGCAATCTGGTAAATATGAATTAAGTACTCCACACAATAAACATCATTTACAATGAGGGTTTATTCATTCTGAGCACAACTGTATGTGTAAAATAATATGAAGGACATGCTGCTATTACGTTTGTGTTTGATTGGTCAGAAAGTGCAGTTGTTTGTCACTTGTAAAGTTTTGTCATTCTACAAATTAAGCAATGTTTCTTTTTCCCCTTCTACGTGATGTCACCTGCAGCACATTTCGAGGAAGAAGACTGCCAGAAGAATGCCAGCACCATTGAAAGTTTGTCAAAAACACGAGTGTCATAACATTCGACATAATAACGACCGCAGGAGTAGTTTGGTCGTTTTATTCCATCCCATTCCATTCTCTTCCGCTTATACGGGTCCGGGTCGCGGGAGCAGCAGTTTCAGTAGGGAAGTCCAGACTTCCCGGTCTCCGGCGACCTTTTCCAGCTCGACCGGGAGGACACCAAGGCGTTCCCAGGCCAGCTGTGAGACATAGTCCCTCCAAACAAGCTCGACTTACTGCTGGCAATGCGAACCAGGCTCCTGCTTCGATTGTACAAGGACCGAATGGAACGTAGTAGCGGACCACCAATCCCGTACTCCCAGAGCACCCCCGGAGGACACCACGAGGGACACGGTCGAATGCCTTTTCTAAGTGCACAAAGCACATGTAGACCGGTTGGGCAAACTCCCACATACCCTCCCTTGCAACGGTGTAGAGCTGGTCCAGTGTTCCGCGACCGGGACGAAAACCACATTGCAGCTCCAGTAATCGAGGTTCGACTAACGGCCGTACCCTTCTCTCCAGCACCCTAGAGTAGACTTTCCCAGGGAGGCCGAGGATTGTGATCCCCCTATAGTTGGAACACACCCTCCGGTCACCCTTTTTAAAAATGGGGACCACCACCCCGGTCTGCCAGTCCAGAGGTACTGTTCCCGACTTCCATGCAATGTTGTAGAGGCGTGTCAACCAAGACAGTCCCCCAACATCCAAAGCCTTGAGGAATTCAGGATGGAACTCGTCTACCCCGGGAGCCTTGCCACTGGGGAGTGATTTGACTACCCCAATTACCTCAGCCACGGTGATAGAACTGTCCACGTACGTATCCTCAGACTCTGCTTCCTCCACGGAAGGTATGTCAGTGGGTTTGAGAAACGTTTACTGTGGTCGTTTTATTGAAATCATAATACGTTTTCTGCGTGTGTTTGCCCTTTAAGCTTTAGCCACTCGGTACCAGACTAGGGAGAAAGAAGTTGACAATCTGGTTGAACTACATGAAGCGAGAGTGCATTGTTGCGTTCAGTTAGTCATGCATGGCCAGTGAGTTCTGAAAATGTATCTGTTCACACAGGTCTGGGTAAATGATTGTTTGTTTAAAGGGTGAAGCGTTTATTTGCAGGACAAGTCTGAACAGAAGTCGCCGGACCAGCTGGAGGAGTATGCACCTCTTAATTATTGGGTGTGTCATTTTGAGGCTGATCTCCTGCAGGTCATCATTTGAAGGGTGGAGACTCTAAGACTTCCCAGTTCCTTCTATGTATGCTGTAGAGTGTGAAGACTGTCTTCAGCAGCTCAGGTGAGATTGTCCCGTCTAAGCTTTCAAAAATGGGATTGTCTTTGTTTATTCAATTTTTTTGTTTGTTTTTTAGGTTTAACCATCTTGGCCAGAAAAAAAGATGTCCTTCCTCAAGAGATTCTTTGAAAATGCAGTTCATGACAGAGTCCCTGAACAACGCACTATTAAAGTGTGTATTGTAGTATTATTGTTGTTATGGGCTAAGAGAGCTTTTTTGGTTTTTTGGCTTTTAGATGAACTGGAAGCTCTATGTTTCAACGAGCCATGTATGACGCTTCGCATTTGGGACAAGCAAACTGTCTGTGTCTATCTTTCAGGAGAAAGGGAAGACGACGCCTGTGTTTTATGGCACAGTGCCACCATACCCAAACTTCAATGCCAGCCAAGATGCTGCAGCTCTGAAGAGCGCCATAGAAACTAAAGGTATGTGTGATTTAAGGTTATCTTGAACACACGCACTCATTTTAATTTTTTTCCGTGAATGACAAAACATGTGCACATGATGGTTACTACTCTTTCTTTTAATTCTATATTATAATGACCAGCATTTTTTTATTAGTAGATAGTAGATCCCCTGTTTTTGTGGGAGTTACGGGAACTGCGACTAATTGTTATCCCCTTTGACACACGTCTTGCTCTCCCCCCTTCAACCCTTTACTGTCAGCTTGACCTCGATGTTCTCCAATTTCGGATCAGCCTTTGAAATAAAAGTGATTGGCATCTCTTTAGATTCAGCCCAAGGACACTCCCTTTCTCTCTCTTATAGCCCCTCACTACAAGTTCAGGGTAATATAAGACGATGGATAGACTGAACAGGCGGAATGTCACAATGTCACAGCACACAGCTATGGTGTGTTCAAGGACCCCCCAAAAAGTGGGAAATCTCAACGCTTGATGTCAAACATTGTCAGTGAAGCATAAAGAAATGAACACGTAAAAAGGTATTCTTTGAAACAGTGTACATTTTACCTGTGTTAATAATAATAATAATAATAACACATTTTAATTATATGATCACATACTTAACACACATACTGTATATCATTTGATCTTAAAAATAAAATTATTTCTGACATACAAAATAAACTTTTTTTTCTGCAAAAAAAGGCTTTTTTTCAGAGGCAACATTTTTTTTTATTTTTTGTTAACCAAAATCCACAAATTTGCAGGGGTTTGAATTCTGACTGTGTTGGGATCCAATGTACTGTTCTGTGATTTGTTCTGTGGAATATTTATTGCATAATAAATACAATTATCCCCACGCACAAAACGTGTTCAAGACAAAAACATTTCTATATTTATAACATCTCTGCCATCTTTGTGGAATGAGTTGTAGCATGACGGGCAGTTGTTGTCGGTTATCATCAGTTGAACATGAATTCATTGAAAAGGACACACACACAATTTTCTTCCAAGATTCCAGCTTTCTCACACACACTAAGAAAAAAAACAAACGCTGTCTTGCAGGAGTGAACGAGGACGTGATCATTTCAGTCCTGACCAAAAGGAACAATGAGCAGAGACAGATGATCAAATCTGCCTACGAGGCTGTCGCTGGGGTGGTGAGTCATGTGGTTTCTAGTTTCCAGTTAGTCTGTACTGCAATCCCTCAACACTCTGGGCTTGGAATTTAGCGGCTTGACTCAAAATATATTACTATACAAATATATATTCAATATATATTCATAAATATATATTTATAAATCTTCGTCTTGTGGTTGAACACAGCTTAGTATTAGTAAAAAAATTCATATTTTAAGCAAATTGTACTTACTTTTGCCTAAATTAAGCACTTTCAAGCATTAAAATGGCCAAATGACCTGACAAACAAATATAAGGCAATCGAAGATGCATTCAAATCGCTAGGTGTCAGGTGTCACTATAATGTTCGATGAGACACACAAGCACCAGACTTGGATTCCGGGACAGCAAAACCCTAACGTGAGCTACTGTTGCGGCCACACCCCTCACCAAGCTAAAACGCAACACTGAATCGTCAACGTCGCTTCTTGTGCACCGCCCACTGAACCCCCCTAGCACCGGGAGACATTTACAGCAATACACGTGAGCGTTATTCGTATTTATTTCCTCATGTCTTATTTTTCTCTTATTATGTCTACTATGTAACGGTAACTATAGGGGTGTTATTTCATGTCTATGGGGCTCTGATAATATAAAAAAATGTATTCAGAAGGTCGCAAACAGGTTTTTTTATGCTTTAACTATGAAAATATTCAATTGAGGATCCTACTTCACTGTAATGACTGTGTAAACATTGGAACAGTATGCAAACACAAAAACAAAATGGATATTTTTGAAAATAAACCTTCAGGTATCAACCTTCTCACGCCAGCATCAGTCTTATACTCGCTTATACAAAACTGTATTCTTATGCCGTGGTGCATTAGGGTATCGATGCTATCAATATTTGACTTGATCTGCCCACCCCTAGTCTGCAGCTTCTTGAAAGGATAAAAACTATACTGTGTGCTCTTGGCTTGGCTTCTGTGTCATGCAGTCTCTGAACCGAGCTCTTAAGTCTGCTCTGAAGTCCCATTTGGAGGAGATCTCGCTGGCCTTGTTGATGACTCCGGCACACTTTGATGCCCACTTGCTCAAAGAGGCAACAAAGGTAACTGTCCGTGTTTTACCATCCTCCCTTCCCCTTTATGACCAGGAAAGACCTTCTGGGATTGACAATGCATTTTGTACAATTTTGCAGAAACTTTAAGAACTGTGTGTGTGTATCTTTGCTGAAAAAGAGTGCCATTGATATTATTGTGTGATTATAAGACTAAATGTGTCGAAATAAACCACATTTCCTTTGATTACAACAGGGACTGGGCACCAATGAAGATGTCCTGGTGGAAGTTCTGGCAACGAGAACAAATGAACAGATCCGAGAGCTGAAGAAGGCCTTTAAAACAAGTTTGTGTTTGCTGGGAAATACTTCAATATACAAGTGGAAACACTGGCTACATTATCACAGATGAACGAGTAACCTACTGTGGCTTACCGTGGCCGGGAAGTGCAAAAACACTTAAACTGGGCAACGCAAAGTACCTTTCAAGAAAGCCATACACAAAAGACGAAACAAATCACACAAATTGAAAAGAACATGTACCAAGGTCCACATCGACAGGAGTGAAGGCCAATAACGGTGCATGTCGTTTAATCAATTACCTATGAGTGTGCATGGTGTGTCTTCCACTTCTGAAAACAGCACTGCTAACATGTATGCAGTCGTCCCTCGTTTATCGCAGTTGATTGGTTCCAGACCCCATCGCGATAAGTGAATTTCTGTGAATCACTGTTGTTGTAATTGCAACGTGGAAAAGCTGTTTTTGGATTTGTAAATATGATTTTTACCATTATTAGAGTCCTGTAGGCATGAAATAACACCCCTATAGTCACCTTTACACTCCTTTAGTCTTAAAAACCACACACTAATGCGCAGGCTACGGGTTTACTGCAGGGACACAAGACACAGCGGCCGCTTTAAACATGTCATGCTACCAAGCTAACCACAGTAGCTAGCCTCCAAATGATTTACTGCGTTTCAAACAGAGTGGGGAGGAAGGACAAAGTAAGAACCCAAAAACTTCCACTTCCACACGGAATAGGAGGATAACTATTTTTCACTACGCCATGTCAAACATGCCATGGCTGACTCCATGGAGTGTAACGGTAAACTAATCAAATGTTTGATGTCTAATGAAGTGACAGTATTTACTACAAGTTCTTTGTATATCAGCGTCATATACTGACAGGCAGAACGTGAGGCGTTTTTCCTTTAAAATACGTGCCTTTGCTCAACAAAGCTGGAGAAACACTATTGTTATAGTGTATATGTGATATTATCAGGAAATAAATAATGCATTTCTTTAAAAAAAGAGAGTTATACGCTGTAGTGCTGCTTCATTCTGCATTCTGATGCTTTCCCCTCAGACTACAAAAAAGACCTGGAGGATGTTATCAAGGCCGAAACCAGAGGTGATTTCACCACCGCACTTCTGGCCATGCTGAAAGCAAACAAAGACGAAAACACCGACGTTAACACAGATCAAGCCCAAAAGGATGCGAAGGTATTTAGTTTGAAAAACATGGACTCTATTAAAAACACAAAGAAAAACAGAGATGCCAATGCCTTTTGCTCTTTGTCATCGAGGGTGCAATGGTTTTTATATTTACTTTTCCGAAATGTCATTTTGTATTAAGATAGGCTAAGCTATACATGTTGGCCATTAAAACACTTCTAATAAACACCTAGTTTACAATTATGTGTATGCATTTTTTGGGACACCCTGTATATATGTGTATATACTGTACATACATTGAGTATGTACATCTATCTCTATCGATAGATGGATAGATAACACTGAGGGCATATGGGGCCGCACGGTGGATGACTGGGTAGCGTGTTGGCCTCACAGGCAGGAGGTTCAGGGTTCGAATCTCCATTGGGCATCTCTGTGTGGAGTTTGCATGTTCTCCCCGTGCGTGCCAAAAACATGCATGTTAGGTTAACTGCCGACTGTAAATTGTCCATTAGAGTTTGAATGTTTCGACCAGTCCACGGTATACCCCGCCTCCTGCCCAAAATATATATATATATATATATATATATATATATACCCTGTTGTTTATCTTTCTTTCAAAAAAAGATTGGCATATTTCATATTTGCAGACTCTCTTCGAATCTGGTGAGAATACAAAAGGCGTGAAGGTCTCTGCCTTCATCGACATCCTGACATCACGCAGCGGACCGCAACTCTCCAAAAGTACGTGAGTGGCTGAAACGCCGCGTGACTGTTTCCATATTCATTCTCAAACGGACAAAGGCGTGGAACCACACCCATCTGGAGGAACAGGTGGAACATGCCAAGTGGGATGAGAGCAATGCATAAATAGCGTGCAGTTTGTTCATTCAGTTACTATGCGACCAAAAGAGTATTTGTGTTAGTGCTGTCAATCGCTGTTAGTCAAGTTAATCATATGTCTACTCTGTGATTAATCATGATTAATCACAATGATATTTTGTGTACCGGCACTGCCATGAGTGGCTACCTTTTAAAGCATATATATCTATCTTGAGGTCAAACTTAGTTATATAATTTGTTATAATTTTGATAATGTGTTAACATTTTCCGATTAATCACGGGCGTGAACACGTTATTTTTGACAGCCCTCATTTTTATGTGTGATTGACTGTGCCCCCTTCGCTCGCTAGCATTCCAGATGTACTCCGCTGTCAGTGACAAGACCTTACCTAAAGCTCTAGAGATGGAACTGAAAGGAGACATTGAAGACTGTCTCATCGATGTTGGTGAGCATGGTGTTATCTTTTCCTTCACTGTCCCTCAATTTCATGCTGCTTAATGATAAAGCCGAACTTAACAATACACAATGTCGACATTGACCCAATTTCCATAACAATTACCCATTTGTGTCTCAAATATCATGTCGACAAAAATGGTTGACCATAGACTGTGTTTTTTGGAGATTTAAGGTTGTTTTTTTTTAATATAGATTTGGTATTATTGTCAAGTGTGACTTATGTATCAAATATAACCTAATGTGTTTTTAAATGTGGATTCATACGGACTGACATGAGCCAAAAACTAAACTGAATATTGTTGACAGTTGCTAGAGGGCGCTGTGGGCTCCATGTTGTTAGTGATGTGGAGTGAGATCAGGAGCTCGGTGAACTTGTAACCGGTTATGTTCATTTAGCCTATTCTTCCCATTCGTTCTCCCAGTTATGTTAGCTGTTGTGTAGTCGAATAACTGATCATTTGTTAACATACCAGACACTTTTTCAGCCTGTTCAATGTGCATTTCCAGATTTTATTTCATTCAACGTACCGTTGACACCTAGAGACCAGTGTAGAATACTAGTTTACTATTTACAATTTAAATACAATTTTAATACAATTTAAATCTACTGCATGCTCTCATTGTTTTCTTTCAAGTGAAATGTGCCTGGAGCACCCCTGCCTTCTTCGCTGAGAAGCTCCATCGTGCTATGGCGGTATGTATAAACCGGATAAACAGTCAATTTTGTATGCGGTTCTATGATGAGGTTGTAAATGATGGGCCCTGTGTTCCAACAGCGCCAGGGCACATCTGAAGATACGCTGATCAGGGTGCTGGTGAGCCGCTCTGAAATCGACCTGAAGAAGATCATGGAAGAATACAAGGCCATGTATAAAACAACCCTACAGGAGGACATACTGGTAACGTTCAAATGACCTTTCAAGGATAATTCAGACATGAATCAAATGTTAGTACAATACTTGCATAGGGTTTTCAAGCACCGTTTGCTTGTGTTTCACAGAAAGACACCAAGAAACATTTTGAGAGCATCCTCCTTGGACTGTGTGGCCCCCACTGAGGAACTACATCACTGGAACTTAATGGCAGCTTTTCCGCCACAAACACAGAACAGGGGTGAACAAAATGTGACCTTTTTTCAAACTAATTCTAAAGTCAAGATACAGTATACGCAGTATCATTTGATGCATTGTTGCTATGACTATTCGTTCCAAATTTAAACTGTCTTCTAAATAAATCATTTGTATGGATGGGTTCATTTAGTTTTCCAACTATAATAAAAGAAATGAAACAATGACCATTTGTGATTATGTTGCTATTTTCAAAAGTATTTATGGTATTGCAAGTAAGGCTGAAGGCAAAATTAGGCTATATGAGCTGTACAGTATATTACTATACTGAATACTTTTAAGGGAGAGTGCTGTGTGTTGCAAAAACAAGGACAGATACAAGTTTCAAGTCAACCCCTTTGCTCTGGCATGGGCTCAAACCAGGGACCTTCAAAGTCAGAGTCTAGAGTAGTGGTTGGTGTCAAGTTAAATCTGGACTGTCAACTGCTGTAGATGCCCACCAAGGCTCTAAAGCAGCGGTGGAGCAAAATTTGGTACATATACTGTAAGTGGCACCAAACAGAATGACACACTTGCTCACGGTGCAAAAAAACACAACACTGCAACACAGCAAGTGGCCACTATAAACATCAACTAAGTGCTAAACATAACACACAACTTAAAACGGTCCAGATGTAACAACAATGTGAACTATGAACAATAAAACATTGAATATGGAGAGTATGTTTGCTTTTTTCCTCCACATACACGCTCTCTTGTCACGTGTCATTGTGATCTTTGGGAGAACGCTCATTCTACACATTGTGACGGTATCGTCTTTTTGTTACATTTATCAGTCTTCAAGAGGAAAGAAAGTGCAACTGCAGCAACTCTGTGTCAGTCGTCACTCGAACAACGTCGTCCACAACGCAGAGAGATAAACACCACCGGTTACACCTTCTTCTTTTCCTTTGGGCTTATCCCTTCAGGGGTCGCCACAGCAAATCAATCACCTCTTCTACTCTTTGTTCTCTCTCATTTTTCTCATTCATCAACTCTGCAAAGTACTCTTTCCATCTTCCCCTGACAATACTGGCACCAGTCAATACCCTTCCATTCCTATCCTTCATCACCCTAACCTGCTGCACGTCCTTCCCATCTCTGTCCCTCTGCCTTGCCAACCTGCATAGATCTTTCTCTCCCTTCTTGCTGTCCAACCTAGCATACAAGTCATCATAAGCTCCTTGTTTGGCCTTTGCCACCTTTGCTTTCACCTTACGCTGCATCTCTCTGTACTCCTGTCTACTCTCTTCAGTCCTTTCAGTGTCCCACTTCTTCTTTGCTAACCTCTTACTCTGTATACACTCCTGCACCTCCTCATTCCACCACCAAGTCTCCTTATCTACTTTCCTTCCAGATGACACACCAAGTACTCTCCTACCTGTCTCCCTGATCACAGTAGCTGTAGTTGTTCAGTCATCTGGAAGGACTTCCTGGGCACCCATAGCCTTTTTCAACTCCTTCCTAAAAGTCACGTAACACTCCTCCTTTTTCAGCTTCCACCATTTCGTCCTATGCTCTGCCTTTACCCTCTTCATTCTGCTCCCCACTAGATTCAACCTACACACCACCATTTAATGCTGTCTGGCTACACTCTCAACTACCACTGCAATGCAGTCACTGACCTCCTTCAGGTTACACCTTCTACACAGGATGTAGTCTACCTGTGTGTAGTCTACCTCCACTCTTGTAGGTCACACTATGTTCCTGTGTCTTCTGGAAGAAAGTATTCACTACAGCCATTTCCATCCTTTTTGCAAAGTCGACCACCATCTGTCCTTCTGCGTTTCCTCTCCTGGATACCAAACTTGCTCATTACCTTCTCATCATCTCTGTTTCCTGCACCAACATGTCCATTGAAGTCCGCACCAATGACAACTCTCTCACTTCTGGGGATGTTCTGCATCACTTCATCCAGGTCTGACCAGAATTTCTCTTTCTCCTCCATTTCACATCCTACCTGTGGAGCATACCCACTAACAACATTGAACACACAATATGTCTACCTTCTTCCTCTGCATCATGTCAACTAATTCTCTACCTTTTTTGTTATAGTTCCAACATTCAAAGTCCTAAGTCTTAGTTCTAGACTCTTAGCATTCATCTTCTCTTTCCTCCTACGGACACACCTTCCTCCTCTCCTTCTTCGGCCAACAATAATCCAGTTTCCACGGGCACCCTGTCGGTGAACAGCACCGGTGGCAGACGCTGTTAACCCGGGCCAGGTCCGATCCGGTATGGAAGTCATTTGTCTGATTCGCATGTTCTGGTTTGGCAAAGTTTTACGTCGGATGCCCTTCCTGACACAACTCTTTGTATTTATCCGGGCTTGGGACTGGCACAAAAAGACACTGGCTTGTGCCCCGTTGCGGCTACATTTGCCCCGTTGCGGCTACATTGCCCCGCTGTGGCTACATAAACACCACCGGTTACACCAATATCATGAAATGTCTATATTAGCCTTTAAATATGAGGAAATTAGCTATTATGCTAACATGCTAACATGGCAACTGGTAGAATCCAAGAAAGCGCCAGGACACTTCTGTAGTGTCCCAATATCATGAAATGTCTATATTAGCCTTTAAATGTGAGAAAATTAGGGTTAATAAATAGAATATAGAATAGCATAAATTCTGTTCCACACTCCTATTCGGAAGGTGGCGGTAACGCGCACCTAAAAGCTGCTCGCCAACCGCCAAATAAACAGCAGAAGAAGAAGAAGAAGAAGAAGAAGAAGAACGAAAGAAAAAAGAAGAGTGTACTGTGGTGTTTACAGCGCGTGAAGGTTTCCCGGGGTTATTTTGTCCAGTTTCGCAGAACTTCTCTATTGCATATTTCCTGCGCCTCGAATGATTTTTGTTTATCCGAAATAGATGTAGGACATTTATACGCATATAACAGAAAACGCCACCGTGTCAAAGGGTAGATCAAACTTGGCCTACCGACTGGTTAGCTAGCTGGCTAGCTAGCTAGTTAGCGCGTAGATAACCTCCCATATAGGTTTGTGTAGTATCGGTGATAGAAAGCGCGGTTATGCTATTATTTTATTTCAAAACCAAGACAGTTTGTTTTCGTAGAACGCCGTAATGATATAAATATTCGGGAACGTAAGCCAGCCGGCAGGACATGGAGGAGAAATACAGCAGCAACGTCCTCTCGGGGAGGAAACTGGGAATGGTTGAGGTTCCCAATTCGAGGTGCAGTATTAACGCGAACTGACACACTTGCATTCTGCCGTTGCTGTTCGATTCCCTTTCCCTTCCCTCTTTCTACTTGCCCATACGTGCAGGCACGCTTGTATCATATGCACCTTGTCCCCTTCCTCTGCAGTTTAACCAAGTACGTCGTTTTACTGCTAATCTCCAAGATCCTCAAGGCCCTGGGGATATTTGAATCATACGACATCCTTAAGGTTGTTCACATTGTCCAGTTTATCTTCATACTGAAGCTAGGGTGAGTATTGGCCCAGTTACTCGTGTATTTGGCAGTCATTTTATGTGCTGCTTATCCTCATTATTAGCTAAACGTTTATTTAATTGAAAGGACATCACGTGAGGACACCTCAACCATGGGAGCAAAATGTCTTACATGGTGTCAGTTATGTTGATTTCATCATTTTTGATTCATGAAGGGCCTGACCGTGATCTGCCATTATTCCCAGGTCTGCTGTTGTTTTACTTTTCTTTCAAAAACCTTTTTCATCAGGAAAAGTCATCTCAAAGAGACAGGTAGGTTGAGATGTTATGTGCACATTTATGTCCCGCAATGATGGTTAACTCGTGTGTCTTTCTAGTGGATAAAGTTACTCAAGCATGCCGTTTTCAGCTGCATCATATCCCTGCTGGGCTTCTTTGGGCTGACGCTCTGTGGACCTCTGAGGTAAATGAGCGTGGCATCCTATTTGTGTGTGCACTTTTTCCAGAAATGTTTGAGTGCGCCATTTAGCTCTGCCCTCTTTCTTTTTCAGGACATTACTACTTTTTGAGCATAGTGACGTGGTGGTTATTGCTCTCCTCGGTGTCCTTTTTACCAGCACAGGAGGAGGACCATCCAAGGTGAATAGAATGTGTGTGGGTGTCATTTGGCTTACATGCTGCTTACCACAGGGGTGGCCAAAGTGCGGCTTGTTTTAAAAAAAGATTTATATATTGTATACAATTACATTTATTCATTATTAATGAAACATGTATTGTTGTCACGAACAGCAACAGCAAATATGTGGATGTTTTCTTCAAATAGCTTATCATTTATTGACCTACGTTGGAGTGGTTTTAGCATCTTTCACGTTGAAAATATATCACAGTGGCCCCTGCACTTACTCAACTGCAGAGAGTTCCAGGTGTTTACGTGGAAGCTTTTATTTGTACAATTTGTTGCGTGAAGGTGTGGAGCAAGTCATGCTGTTTCAGTAATCGAATTGAGTGCAGCACAGGTGACTTTGTGTCCAGTACTATGTCGACATGATACATGTACATGGAGTACATGTTGTAACTTTCTGCCTAGTGAATGAAGCAGGCATTGAGGATATGTGGTGGCGCCATTTCCTTAATTTTTTTTAGATTGGTGATTGGCTGATCCTTACATATCAAACTGCAGGAGGTATCAGGAGGAAAGAGACATGCAGTTAGCGCTTTTGAGCAGGGAAAAGAGCAAAGCTGCTACCAAACGATAAGTCCACTTTATTTATGGTAAGAGATTCATATCAGGTCTGCGGTGAAGCCTGTTTTGCAAGTTTTGTGTCTTGTCTATCATTTTTGGGATGTGGTTGCAGACCACTCTGACTGCTAAAATGCATTAGTCTGTTTTGGACTCCAGGGTGCTTTGGCTTTTACTGAATGGAGCTTACGAACAGTCTCCCATTCCTGCTAACATTCACCACTGCAATGATGGCCGAACATCTGTCTTCCAGACCAGAGGTGCTGCTCTCTTCATCATCGCAGTGATCTGCCTACTCCTCTTCGATAATGATGATCTCATGGCAAAAATGGCAGAGCATCGTATCCTTGGTTACATCATGTTTTCTTACCACGTTTCGCATGTGTGAGCCTTGACATCCCTTGCAGCTGAGGGACATCACGACAGCGCGCTCACTCACTTCCTGTACACAACCATAGCATTTTTAGGAGTTGCAGATCACAAAGTAAGTTCCTTTATTCCGAGTGTTGCCCTTGTGTTACAGTACGGCTCTATTTGTCTTTTTCTTCTCATCAGGGTGGGGTTGTGCTGCTGGTGGTCGCCCTGTGCCTGAAGGTGGGCTTCCACACAGCCTCCAGGAAACTATCCGTGGAACTTGGTGGATCCAAGCGCCTGTATGCCCTGGACAACCTGGTGTCCGCTGTGGTGCTGCTGCCCTGGGTCATAGTGCTGTCGGTCACGACTGAAGTAAGCATTAAATGCTTTAACAGCCACATGACCTTCTTTGTTGACAAGTGCAAGCCCTTGAACATCATGAGGAAATTTAATTGAGCAAATTATTAAGCTTTAAGTCCAATGTGCAGTCTCATTTAGAATTTTTTTTTTGGATCTTTTAACAAATTTTCACTCTTTCTCTGCAGAGTAAAGTCGAGTCATGGTCTTCTCTCATGCTGCCTTTCGCCATGATCATCTTCTCAGTGCTAATCCTCGACTTTTATGTGGAGGCCATCTGCAGTGCAAAGATGGAGGTGCAGCGGTGCGCCCGATACGGCGCCATCGCACTCTTCTCCGGCTCGCTGCTACTTGCCAACTTCTGGACCCACCCACTGACTGACCAGTTGCGGTCCATGAGCAAACCGGCCCAGGAGATCAGCACAGAGCATGTGCTCTCTGGAGGGGTGCTTGTCAGTGCTGTCTTTTTCATCATGTGTAAGTGGCGGAGTTGCTCCTGAAACTGGATGAAAACAAAGATGTCCTTGTTTGGCTTTTCTTCTGTTCAGTTCTTAGTTTGTACATTCGTTATTTGAGGCAGGAACTTTCTCCTGTTAGGCAGGCGCCTGCAACATTTTGATATTTTTACACAACAGGCGGGTCGCAGCCAGTAAATTTGGCTTGCCACAGATAGATCTAGCCCGACTTTATTTATTTATTTTTTCTTAAATAGATGTGCCGCGCTGCATGTTCTCCCTCATTCACCAACACAATTATAATGGGACGTGTAGTGTGTTGTACTGGTCCGTAGAGTAGATGGCATTGTAACTCTGCTTCTTAACATGCAAAATTCCCACAACTAACCTGGCAACATATCTGTTCATCAATAGGGTACATACAATACAGTAGAATCAGCACACACGAGGGTGGTCCAATCCGATATTCATCAGCCTGTATTTAAAATTTATATCGGCACTCCGATACAAGTTGTCCATTCCAGACTCCACTCCAGCCCTTCTCTCCAGCAGCGCCCCGATAGAGCCCTCGTGATACACAACAGTGTCCGCTAACAGAATTGCCAAGTAGCGGGAACAACGTCAAAGTCCAGAAAATACATTGCAGCAAAGTACAAAACCCATCATTCCCAATTCCCCCTCCCCCATGCATAGAATTGGGAAGTCCAACAGGACCAGCTCCCTCCCAGCATGCCACCTACAACAGGTGAGTTTTGAGTCTGGGTTTGGTGAAATGAAGGGGGTCAATATTTCAAATGTCAGGCGCTAAAGTCTGCCAAGCGAAGCTGTCAGGGCTCGTGTCCCACCACTCAACCGTGGTGCGTTTAAGGACCACCGGACAAAATGTGAAGTCTCAGCTCTAGATGAAAGACCATGAGTAAAGACATAAACATTGTGGTATTTTCTGTAATATCGCACATTCATAAATGATTATTGACTGAGGGTGACTGGGGTGTGTTTTCTGAACACATACTGGTGGGATAAAAAAAAAAAAAGAATTGTTTGACCAAAAATCTGTATCACAAAAACTCAGCACATTCAGAAAACAGTTCGAGTACATTTCCCTTATTTTATGGTCACATTTTAAGACTGTTCTCACTGGTTCTTCTGAGGGTCCCCCTGTAGTTAAATCTGAAGCACATTTTTCAAGAGCGGTTTTAATTTGCGGTCTGTATTTTTTCCCCACAGCATCCAGTATCCTCTCTTCCCCTTCCAAGAAGGGTCAGAAGGGCACCCTGGTGGGTTACTCACCCGAAGGGACACCTTTGTACAACTTCATGGGCGACGCTTTGCAGCACACATCGCAGTCCTTGCCACGCTTCATCAAAGATTCCCTGAAACAGATCCTGGAGGAGTACGACTCACGGCAGATCTTCTACTTCCTGTGTCTCAACCTGGTATGCGCGTGTAACTCATGCTCCTTCATGCGGCCATGTTTTCCTTTTGCAACCAATTGCTTCGAGTGAGGTGCTGTCAGATACGTTTATGGGAGGATCTTTGTGTTCCAGGCTTTCACCTTTGTGGAGCTCTTTTATGGTGTTTGGACAAACAGTCTCGGACTGATCTCGGACGGCTTCCACATGTTGTTTGACTGCTCAGCTTTAGTCCTCGGCCTGTTTGCCGCCCTAATGACTCGCTGGAAAGCTACCAGGATCTTCTCCTATGGGTAGAACGTGGCTTTGCCTCACTGAGACATGTTGTGGAACTCGGATTTGTGCTGATTTGTTGTATTTTCAGGTACGGTCGTGTTGAAATCCTTTCCGGGTTCATCAACGGCCTGTTCCTGATGGTCATTGCTTTCTTTGTCTTTGTGGAGTCTGTCACCCGCTTAGTGGACCCTCCCAACATAAACACAGACATGCTGACTGTGAGTGAAATGCTCTCCATCTTCTCGGTCCCTTACACTCTGTCACGGTGATGTTACACTGTAGCACTGATTCAACATCTCCTTCAAAATGTGACAGCAATCTACACACAAAGTAGAAGCAGCTCTGGTGTTTTAGACATTGTCATCTGGGCCAGGCAGCCGCAGTCCCGGGAAATTATGCTATTGAAGGCGCCGTCTTAGAAACTCATTTATGGACGTCCTGTTCCTAACCTTTTCACTTGCCTTGAGCGTCGTCTTTTTGCACACCTACAAAGAAATTGCAGCAGGACCTCCGTTAGATAAAAGCATACAAATGTGGTATGAAAACACACAAACACTACAATAACGTGCAGGCAATGGATCGTTCCGGTCGTGTCATTACCGCTTATGTGATGTTTGTGTGAGTCAGCCAATCAACTTAAAACTTTTACGGGTATAGATGTCCCATTGTAATTTATACTTACGCTTGCTTGGACTTTTGAAGGCTGTGAAGCGGGTAGAGGACGCTTTATTTCATGCCCCAACTATTTACAGGCGCTTGTAAGGTGAAGTTGATAAAGAGGAATAACAACAAATGCCCACTCAGATTAATCATTCCATTCAATGCGTGCACCGTTTTTTTCTGGACCTATAAATGGCGCCAGAGTGTAAGTGGCATCGTTAGGAAGAGGAGAAAAAACCACATTTCTACGGCGGCACAAAGTGCATCAAACAATTGGCCTTTTTGTTACATAACTATCCACATCATAACAAGTGAATGATAGAAGCTGCATTATTCTTGTGTCATCTGTTCTCCACTTTGGGGCAGAGGTACAAGAGCCAATCAGCAGATGACTGATGTCAAGTGACACGTACAAAGTGGCATTTTGGACACCACTGGTATAGCATATGCCATGTCCGTTCATACAGTGTATTAACATCATTTTCATGTTCTACGAAAACCCTCCTAGTTTTTTATTTTGCTGTGGTGATGAGTCACAATTAATTAGCCCAAATCCTGACAATAGAAACTTTTAATAAATGAATGAGAATATTCCCAAGGAAGACACTTTTCAAACATGGCATGATGATGGTACTCATACTTTTTTTGTAGAAACGTGTCAAACAACCATATTTGTCACCAAAACTTAATTTTTGAATTTTCCCCCCTAAATGAATTACAAATAATTCATACGTGTATTTAGTTAGTCGGGGGCTGACACAGCAGCTACAGTCTCTAGGCTACACATAATTATTCTAACGCTTCAAAAACACAATATTAACATATTTGCACAGTACTTACAGACAAGGCAGGAGCATATTAGAGCCAGTCGGTATGCTCTGTAACAAGGGTGCCCATTGACATACTACTGGGGTTATGTAGAAGAGTTATGTAGAAGGGAGTTATGTGTAATTATCTTCATTGCTTTATTGAATTGACATGTGAAGTATTGAATGATAGCGTTTTTTCAATAACCTGTCAACTTTTAGCGTGATATAGGAATCATTAGTATATCAGATTCAACGTGTAGGAAATAACCTCTGCATGGTGTCTCCTACAGCCGGTGTCTGTTGGCGGCTTATTGGTCAACCTTGTGGGGATCTGCGCTTTCAGCCACGCCCACTCCCACGGTGGAAAAAGTTGCTCGTCACATGACCACGGCCATTCGCACCACGGACACTCCCATGGCGACCATAGCCATGGAGGCCACAGCCACACTCATGGAGGACACGGGCACGGCGGACATGGACATGGCGGGCACGGGCATTCCCACAGCTCAGGGGGCATGAATGCCAACATGAGAGGTGCGGTGAAAATGAAAGCATCCAGGAAGCAGAAGGCAAAATGTAACGTTTTTGTTTTCCTCTCAGGCGTCTTCCTTCACATCCTGGCCGACACGTTGGGGAGTGTCGGCGTCATCATCTCCACCGTCCTCATCCGCCAGTTTGGATGGTTGATCGCCGATCCTATTTGCTCCCTCTTCATTGCCACACTCATCTTCCTCAGTGTCATCCCTTTGCTGAAGGACGCTTGTGAGGTTCTTCTGCTGAGAACCCCACCTGAGCATGAGAAGGACCTGAACAATTCTCTGGAGAAGGTGAGGACTATGATATGGCAAAATAACCGCAAATAATCTGGAACCTTTGGATGTACAGACAGTGTGAGGTATTGATTAGACGCGGCATCTTTTTATTTAAGTGCTATTTTTGCTAACAGAGTCCGTTTCATTTTGGGGTTTTTTGTTTTAAAGCTCTTGACATTCCAATTCCAATGTTAAATACTCGTGAGAAATGAATGTTTATTGCTTTTGATATGGTGTACTCGCATTATTATGCCAAGTAATAAGAATTACTTGAATGTACAAAATGATGTTGAAAATAATACCTTTCAACGGCAGTAATTTGCAGGACAGTTGTCGTCCGGCAAAATTTGTCCGAGTTGTGGATGAAGACTCGTCCAGCTGATTCAGTGTGTTGTCTGTCCAGATCGAAAAGATTGAAGGAATTTTGTCATACCGAGATCCTCACTTCTGGAGACATTCAGCCAGCGTTATCGCCGGGACCATCCACCTCCAGGTCATGTCATATGTGGTGGAACAACGCATCATACAGCAGGTTAATACCGACCGCACGCGCCAAACATTCTTGGCCGGCTGCTACAAATTTGTGAATGTACGGGAAACACTTCTCAGTAGGTAAAGGACTTACCAGCTGAAAGGTTCTACTGTATTTTATGCTCGGTGAGCCTTTAAATCAGAGGTAAAGGGCCCATGCATCTGAAATGGAGTCCTACTGCAACTTCTGCAGTAACGCACACTGTCAAGATGAAGAGAAAGTTGAGTTGAAAGGCAAAACAATTTACCGGTGCATCCACAGTACATTCCCACACAGACTTGGGTTGGCCATGAGCGACTGACATGAGTGGAGTGTGTTGTCTCTTGCAGGTGACGGCTATTTTGAAAGACGCCGGAGTGAATAATCTCTCGGTGCAGTTGGAGAAGGAAGCGTACTTCCAGCACATGTCTGGGCTCAGCACCGGATTTCAGGATGTTCTAGCTATGACGCAGCAAATGGAGTCTATGCAATACCTGAAAGATGGGACGTGTATCATGTAACCTCCGTCTGTGGGACCAAAATAGATCCTATTAATTGCAAGCTTTTTCCCATGGAATGTACAGTGTATGTATGTGATATGAATAAATCTATATATATTTGTTTTTATCCGATGCAGACTTCACTTTTCTCTGATTGCTATCCAAATAATCCTTCAAAAAACTCATCACAATCATAGCTTTAATTGAGCATTAATTAATGCATATAAATGTGAGGATAAACATAGCGGTTTGTTTTTTTTAGCGCGCTGAAAAAGGTATAATGGTGCTCAATAAAAACACTTACAAAACTGTGACCATGTGCTTGAGTCGGCACTCCAAAAGCCTTTAGTCCTCTGACGTGCAAAAAAGTAAACAGTTCATGCGTGCTGCCTGATGCTGCAATTTCCCTCTACTCGATCTCGTTAAATGTTCCCACGGGGGCTTTGGTCTCGGTTGCTGCAATGGAAACAAAAGACATCAGGACGCTGCAGCAGATGTGACTTCCATACACCATGTTTAGCAGATGCACTTTATCACTAGGTTTACTATGCACTTCTGACCTTTGATTACGGCGTTGCAGAACAGAAGAAAAACATTAAAAACAAAAACGGCAGCAGCTGTACCCTTACACCAGCAGGGGCTGACAAGTGAGTTCTACCATTTTATTCGGGAAGCTTACCTGGACACGGTCCGCTTTCCAAGACGATGTCATCGATGGCAATGTCACTCCTGACTGATGAGCCTCTCGTTGCCTCAAACACGACCTGGGACAGTGCAAAGCAGCCATTGGACTTGGTTTTCTCCAGTTACAGCCTCAAAATGAGCAAATGGAAACGGGCAAACCTCCATTAATGCCTCAAAAGTAACATGACAAACATGACTCTGGCTCTAGCGAGGAAAAAATATGGATGAGTTAGTTTTGCCGTCTTGCCTGATGTTGGCTGTCGCTCCGGTACTCCACCGCAGCCCTCAGCCAGGCGATGCTCTGCTCGCCTCTTCGTTGCCACAACAAAACATCTTCTCCGTCTTTTTCCAGGTGAACGCTGAGCTGACCAGTGCCTGAGCCGTACATGTGGTAGTAGAAACACAGACATTGAGGCACCCTGGAGCCCCTGAGAAGGCGGGACAGCAGGCGGACCGTCTGGCTGGGAAGCATGGGAGATGCCTCCATGTACAGGTAGTATCCTGTCAATCAAATGACGACAGGTTTGTCAATTTGTAGGGCGTACTCACTCTAGTCCAAGGATAGGCAAACATCAGGCCTGCCAATCGTCTTAATCCGCCCCACCGGGCATTTCCAAATTCCTTTTTCTACACCTTGAAAATGGAAACTAGCCAGCAACATGACTCGCAGCACTATCGTGGCACGCGTGAGTCGCCAAAAGAATCAGATACAACCTGTACCTTCTTTCCAAACAACACACACGAAGCACAAATAAGCAACCTACTGCTCCATGCGGGCATACAAACATCGACACTCCATACCCATGCCAAAAAACACCCATATACCAGCCGCAAGGCTTGCTGGGTAGAGTGGATATTATGAATGCTGGGTCTTGTTAGTTTTCTGAAAATCTACTGCATCCCCTGGTAACTTGTTTGCCGTGTAACATGGCACTGCTATTATTCTGAACTCTATTAATCTCACCAAGTCCAGTCGTGTGGTCTCCTCTGGGTCCAGTGAATGAGGTTGGACTCGGTCCTCTCCTCCACTCCCAGTCAGCAGCGTCACTCTGCTTGTCCTGAGTGTACCCACACAGACCCACTTCGAAGTTGCACCACCCTGGGAGGAATGAAGACATCCCTGCAGCAGACAAACGCATTCACGCTTCAACATCACAAAGAAAATGAAACCAGAATCTTGCCTGCTTTTTTTTGCAGCACAAGCAAGTGTGACTCACTAATAAAGCAGAAGTATTTCCAGCTTGGAAAGATTTTTGTTTTTACCTGCTGACAACTCACAGTCTCCCAGACTCATGCTGATGTCATCCAGTGCCACAGAACCACAGTCCCACAGACTCCGGCAGGTGCTGATAAAGACCACCTGAATGGCAAAATGATTCACTTGTCATTACTTCACACACTTTCTCCTGGTTCTGGGCCGCATGCGTTCCGCCAAACGTAGCCCAAATTATCATTCGGGGACAGTGCAGGAGTTTATGTTGTTTACGTTGACTAGTTTATGTTGACTCCTCTCGGCCTGGTTGTGTTGACACAACTGATACATGGGCAGACCACGAGTTGGTCGACGTAAGCGGGTACAGAACCGTGACTGGGATCAAAGGTTATTTCCCCAAGAATGACTTTTGTTTTTTTTACAGCCTCCATTTCAGTGTCCTCCCCTGACCTTGGAAGGTTGTGATGTGTGGAAGGTCACATCTGTTGCTATCCATATTCCTCGGGACTTCTCCCCCTGGGTCCAGATCTTCTCCTGGCTGCTGCCCTGTTGCAGATACACTGCCAGGGCCTGGTCCGTGTGGTTGAACCCTGCAGTTGTTCTGGGCTGGTGAGTCACTTGCATATACATGCATATTTAAAAAAAATGCAAAATAGGTGTCTCTCACCCCTGAGAGTGAAGTAAAATCTCAGGCAGTACTTCATGTTGGCAGCCAGTGTGGGACTCACTAAGCGACTCAGGTAGCTGGACTGCGTGCCGAGCTGCGAGTGAGCCAACAGGAAAGTGCCTGAAGGGAGATAAACAACAACAAAAACAATAAGAGTTCATGTATGTATTAAGAAATGAAGGAAAACGAAGACATTTCTCCTTCTCTTGCATCCCTGCAGTGATCCCGAAGTCTGTGCATAAGAGTTGCACAATGTGGTGTACACAAAGAATAATATAGGTGTAAAGGTGACTATGGGGGGTTACATAAGTCTACTGGTCTCTAATAATGGGAAAAAACCAAACAGCTTTTCTATGCTCTAAATATGAAAATATTTCGTTTATGAATATGGAATCCTACTTTGTGGAGTCACTTATCGTCCGGAACCAATTTATTGTCATAAACTGTGAGCAGTCATTGTAGTTCTACTTGGCAAGTTCTGTTCAGATAGAAGATTGATCGCACTAAAGCTATGATAAGCTGAGACAAAACATTCCGTGAGTTTAAAGGCTGTTTTGGATCAGAAAGTCAGTTAACTTCGAATACAACCTGCTCCTGACGTGTGGTCCCCGATCCGAAATATATTAGGCCTCACACACACCCTCCTCCACAACGATCCAATCCCCTGGTCCTGGGTGTACTGGCAGAAACCTGACTCAAAGTCACAGTTGGCGATGGAGGGATCAAAAGTTGGCTCTGTGAAAAAAAGACCTGTCAGATCCGGTAGCTCTGAAGACACAAGGTCAGCAAGAGGTTCCTGAAAGATGGATCATGTCAGACGTTTCCTATAGTTGGTTGGTCGGGCATGTTAGTGTAATACTGAAGATTTCAAGATGGTTGCTTAGCAACTCACACTGTCAGCTCCTTTCACATATTTTCTCTGAGATTTCTTAGGCCACTCCAGGATATTCATGTGCTCCCGCATGATCCACTACTTTGTTGCCCTAGTAACGTGTTTTAGGTTCTTGTCATGCTGGAAGACACGTCTTCAGTGTTCCAGGAGGTTCTCATCCAAGATTCATCAACCTCTCAGTCGGTGAGGTCTTTGTGGACCCTTAGCAGAGAAACTGCTTCAAAGCAGAAGATTTGCATGTTTGACTGTGGCAGTAGTATTTTCTCTACCTCCAAAAAAACCAACATCTGACATCTGGAGGAACTCATGAGAGGTAAAAACAGCAGGAGGGACATGTCAACATGGGGTAGATCAGGAGATGGGAGGGAAGGAAAAACATCACACAGGAAGCACTTGCAGGGTCCTGAAGGAGCTAGAAGGTGCTTGTCGCTGACAACCACGTTTTTGTTTTTTTACACTTACACTTTTTTACACTAGCTAAAATCAAATGCAGTCAAAGTATTTTTATGCTCTGCAGAATGAAAGAATAAATCAATTCATTTGACTGCCAAGATGGAGGATTGTATACCCAAACTCACCAAGAGGTGAAACGACTTTTACAACAAGGTATCAGAAATTTCCCTGGAGAAGGAAAGGCTACTTGTACTCCATATTCCAATAAAAGGTAAGAACACTAATGGTTTTCAGTTGAGTTGAGTTGAACATAGTTAACCAGACCTCCTCTTGCTGAGCAACAAAGCAGTCAGTGCCTCACCAGCCATGGACCTCCTAGCACGTCACTGCAAATTCCGGCAGTGAGTGATGGCGCTCACCTGCGTCAGAGCTGCAGAACTCAGGTGAGAATGAAATGTCATCCAGTGCAACATGGCCGCCTCTTGGGCTGTTGAAGGCCACCTCGAAAACCACCTGAAGGGCACGACAAGCACAACATTACTAGCCGTGTATCGTCATAGCCCTTTTTCAACGTCCCGGTTTTTGTACAGTTTGGGTTTGGACAAAATATTTGCCAAATGCTGACAATTTTGCTCATAATAAACTAGTTAGTTTGGGATGTCTGCATCGACCGTACGTTTGGGAAAGGAGTTTACCAAAAAGGATGACAAAGAATCAAAGGTTCCTTCAATGAAGGTCAAAGTGATGTTAGATTGAACCATTTCAAGAGTCATTATAAATATTGCACTGTTTTCTGCATGAAAATATTTTTAGCGGTTTGGAATGGTTTAATGGGTTTTACTTAATTTCCCATGAAAAAATTACTTTCATTTTTGGACAATTTCCTTTTAAAAACCGAGGTACCGCCTTGCTGTCCAACTATAGCAAGGAATGGATATTTCCAGGCTTGTGGCCCCGAAAAATGACCAGTGACTTTATTTTGGCCCAGTTCCTGTAGTCCGGTATTTCCCTAACATTTGACATGACGCCATGTATTCCTGCGCACCTTTTTATCTCAATAAACTTGAAATACTGAACATAATTGATTGGCTCATTGATTTGATATTAATTCCAGGTCAAAATGTGTATTTTTGAAGGTGACATTTAGCAAAAGTTTCACACGAGCGTTGATAAATAGAGAATATATTTTCTTCCACTCTGACGTTGGAATCCTACCGTTTGAATGGCTTGGCTTTGAGCATCACTGTGGCCGGTTGAGGTCTGCATATTTATTACCAAACTGAAGGGGGATGCTAACATTTGTGGTAAAGCAGTATTGGGGTTTGGCACACCCTGCTTTGGGAACCTAGGCAGCAGTCCAGTCCAGGGGAAAGACACAATTGTCCAACAATCAATTCTACACAATCAACGGAATTCTTAACAATAAATTGATCAATTATGATCCCTGTGTTTGACATTGACGTGTGAGTCCAGTGGCCTTTGGTGCCAATCAGCCATTATTACGGTTACTGCCACACTATTCATGGCTCATTAATGGTTGTATGCATGAAAAAGATACTGGTGTGATGGTATCTTCATACTCACCTGCACAGAGTAAGGAGCCCTCAGGTCCACCTGCACTGGTATCCACTCTTTGTGTGTCCCGCTCCAGTCGCTTGCGTTCTCCGGCTCCACCCGCCAAAGCTCCTGGTACTGACCCAGTCGGTCTCGAGTGTAAACAGAGAAGAGGTTCCCTCCTCCGTCGCTGCGCTGATAGTGAAATGTCAAGCAGCCGGACATGGGCACCGTGGTCATCGGAGACACCAGTTTGGCCACTTCTTTGAACGTTTTGGTGTAGATTGAGTCCACGTACATAAAGTGACCTAAGCACAGAAGAGAATCGTATTATTATTATTCCTAGCTTGTTGGCCACACAGTCAGGAGATGTGAAAGAATCAGAATCAGAATCAGAAAAACTTTATTGCCATTGTAAGTGAACAATTCACAAACTAGGAACTTTCTTTGGCGACTCAGTGCAACGTAGAATTCTAAGTAAACATAGAGTATTAAATAAACATAGAACTAACTAAACATAGAACCTGAGTAAAAAGGTGAAATCACTGATAAGTAAAGGCATGAGAGTGTTTTTAGTGCAGGTAGTATAAGGTGCCAAAAATACTGATTATAAAGTGAGCATAGTGCAAATGTGCAAATGTTATAAAGTGTTCATGAGTTCAACAGCAGCAGGAAAGAAACTGTTCTTGTGGCGAGAGGTTCTGGTCCGAATGGACCGTAACCTTCTGCCAGAGGGGAGTGGCTCAAATAGTCCATGTCCAGGGTGGGAAGGGTCGGCAAGTATCCGGCCTGCTCGCCCCCGAGTTCTGGAGACGTACAGGTCCTGGAGAGATGGAAGGCTGCAGCCGATCACTTTCTCGGCGGAGCGCACGATGCGCTGCAGTCTTTGTTTGTCCCTGGCAGTGGCCCCAGCGAACCACACTGTGATGGAGGAGGTGAGGATGGACTCAATAATGGCCGTGTAGAATTGCACCATCGTCTGGACAGGCAGCTTGGCTTTCCTCAGCTGCCTCAGGAAGTACATCCTCTGCTGAGCCTTCTTGATGATGGAGCTGATGGTCTGCTCCCACTTGAGGTCGTGGGTGATGTTAGTGCCCAGGAAGCGGAAGGAGTCCACAGTTGTGATGGGAGAGTCTGTCAAGACGAGGGGGGGTAGGGGGGCTTTGACTTTCCTGAAGTCCACGATCATCTCCACTGTCTTCTGAGCATTGAGCTCCAGGTTGTTGCAGCTGCACCACGACACCAACCGGTCCACCTCCTTCCTGTAAGCAGACTCATCACCGTCTGAGATGAGCCCGATGAGGGTGGTGTCATCCGCAAACTTAATCAGTTTCACCGAGTCGTGGCCGGAGGTGCAGCTGTTGGTGTACAGGGAGAAGAGCAGGGGGGAAAGTACACAGCCCTGTGGGGATCCCGTGCTGATAGTCCGAGTGTCCGAGACATTCTTCCCCAGCCGCACGCGCTGCTTCCGGTCCGTCAGGAAGTCAGTGATCCACCTGCAGGTGGAGTCAGGCACGTTGAGCTGGGCGAGCTTGTCCTGGAGCAGAGCTGGGAGGATGGTGTTGAATGCAGAGCTGAAGTCCACAAACAGGATCCTGGCGTAGGTTCCTGGGGAGTCCAGATGCTGCAGGATGTAGTGGAGGGCCAGGTTGATGGCGTCATCTACAGACCGGTTGGCTCTGTAGGCGAACTGCAGAGGGTCCAGGAGCGGGGAGGTAAAGGACTTGAGATGAGGCAGAACCAGGCGCTCAAATGACTTCATGACCACAGATGTCAGTGCCACAGGTCTGTAGTCGTTGAGTTCAGTGATCCTGGCCTTCTTGGGGACGGGAACAATGGTGGACAGCTTGAAGCAGGCTGGGACATGGCATGACTCCAAAGAGATGTTGAAGATGTCCGTGAAGACAGGCGCCAGCTCTACCGCACAGTGTCTCAGGGTGGAAGGAGAGACACCATCTGGACCTGGAGCTTTCCGAGGGTTTTGCTTTTTAAATGTCTTGGCCACATTCTGCTCCGAGAGTGTGAGGGCAGTGGGGGAGAGGGGGGGCTCCAGGGCTGATATGCCTGCAATGTCCATTGTAGTCAGTGGGGTGGGGGAGGGGTGTGATTCTTCGAACCTGGAGTAGTGGGTGTTCAGTCTTTCTGCTAGGTGACGGTTGTCAACAGCGGGGGGGGCTTTGGGTCTGTAGTTGGTGATTTCCCTCAGACCTTTCCAGACAGAGACAGGGTTGTTGCTCCCGGACTTCTCCTTCAGATGTGTGTTGTACCTTGATTTAGCCTTCTCCACCTCCTTACTAAATAGGTACTTGCTCTGTCTGTATACGTGAGGGTCGTTGTTCTTGTGGGCCTTTTCTTTCTCCTTCCTTAGCTGTCTCAGTCTGGGTGTGAACCAGGGTTTGTCGTTGTTGAAGGTCACTCTGGTGTAAGATGGGACTATGCTGTCTTCACAGAACTGAATGTATGACGTCACTGTGTCTGTGTATTCGTCCAGGTTATTAGTAGATAATTTGAATAGTTCCCAGTCTGTTGTATCCAAACATGTGCGAAGCTCCTCCACAGCCTCACTTGTCCACTTTTTAGCTGTTCTCACAGTAGGTTTGGAGAGCTTCAGTCGTTGTTTGTATGCTGGGATGAGGTGAACCATGGCATGATCAGAAAGGCCTAAAGCAGCACGTGACACACTTCGATAAGCCCCGCTGACTGTAGTGTAACAATGATCCAGCGTCTTCTGCTCTCTCGTCGGACATTTAATAAACTGTTTGTATTTTGGCAGCTCCTGGCTCAGGTTTCCCTTGTTAAAGTCGCCCAGGATGATAAGTAAAGAGTCCGGGAAAGTCCGCTCAACGTCCAAAATCTGCTCCGCGAGCGTGCGTTGAGCTACGTGCACGTCCGCACATGGCGGGATGTAAACAGCAGACAGGATGAACGAAGCGAACTCGCGTGGAGAGTAGAAAGGTTTGCAGTGAATGAAGAGATATTCCAGAGCGGGAGAGCAGTGTTGGGAGATCACAGTTACGTCCGAGCACCAGGCGTTGTTGACGAAGAAACAGACTCCCCCACCTTTCGTCTTGCCGGAGAGAGCTCGCTGTCTGTCGGCACGAAGGAGTTGAAATCCCTCGAGGCTGAGCGCGTTGTCCGGGACTTGTTCGTTTAGCCATGTCTCCGTGAAGCACAACACGCAAGAGGAGGAAAAGTCCCTGTTGTTCCTCACCAGCAGCGCCAGTTCGTCCATCTTGTTGCTGAGTGAGCGTACGTTGGACAGGAAAATCCCCGGTAAGGCCGTACGCGTGCCGCGTCGCCGGAGGCGTACGAGTACTCCTGCTCGCTTTCCTCGTCTTCGGCGTCTCACTCTTTTAGCCAAAACAAGAGCTAGATCTACTGCAGATACTAAAAAAACTGGCAGTAGATCAGCAGGAGTGGTAGTTTTTATGTTTAACAGCTCTTCACGGGTGTAAGAGCACGCTGACACACCATTTACAAACAAAAACAAACAAAACATAGAGCACGTAGTCACCAGGGCGACCATCCGCGGCGCCATCTTGGAGTTTCATCAAGATTCAGACATTCAAGATCTGGGTTCCTATCTCCGTTTGGGCATCTTTGTGTTTGTTTGTTGTGCCCGTGCATGCGTGCGAGTACTCCGGCTTCCTCCCGCACTCGTTAACTGGAGACTCTAAATTGTCCACAGGTATGGACTGAGTGTGAATCGTTGTCCGTCCATATGGGCCCTACAATTGACTGGAGACCAGTCCAGGTTGTACCCCGCCTCTCGCCTAAACTGTAGCTGGGAAAGGATAGCTTAGAAGCATAGAAAAAGAATTGGTAAATATGCAACATGCAAGTCAGATCATTATGTGGATGTTGATAAATGATACAAGTTGTATGTCCCATCATGTGGAGTCATGAAGCCCATTGATACCTAAGGATCTTCCTCTGGGTCTTGGTACAACAGTTGTCCAGTTTACGTCTGAGGTCACTGGTTAATGCCCAGGTCTTGTAAACCACTTGGACTTTCATCTTTGGATGTAAACATCTGGAATACCAAACACTCTGGTTCAGGGACTTGATAACCTCTCATGTCTGGCCCGGTTGACGAAGCGTAGCTGTCTTTGCAAGGGAGTTGAACTTCCCACCCACATATCCAGGGCTCTGGGTGGTATCCAGAAAGTCGTTTGATGCCTTGACTACGGCCTTCAACCAGGACACACATTGTGCAAGACCTTCCAGGTCCGGACACAGGTTGTGGACGAATACGACTTGGAACCCCGAAGGAACCGAGGTAAACACCAGCTTTGTTTTGTGGGTTCGACTCAACCAGTTGAAAAGAGATGGAGTAAATCTTCTGCGGCTTTGTTTTGTGCATTCAACTCAACCAGTTGAAAAGGGCTGGAGTAAATCTTCTGTTGCTCAGATGATGGCAAATAAATCAAGTTATTCTACCAAAAAACACGTGATCACAGATGTGAGTTGTAGCTTCAAAGCTGAATGCTCTGTGGAGATAAATGATCCTGAAAGGAAAAGCGCAATGCCATTTATCCTGTCATCCTTGTTTGATTATGTGGTGCTGGAGACTATCCCAGCTAACTATGTTTTTGACAGCCATTCCCATCATCACTGAGTAGGAACTGAGCCCACATTAGCTGCACGGAAGTCAGCTGAGTGAACAACTGCACTATCAATGACTCAGTGTCATCTGTTATTTTTTTGTCATTTTCATCTTTTCCCTGTCAATCGTAAGAATGACTTCGTTTTTACACTAAACTGGTTCCAAAAACATGCATGTTAGGTGAATTAGCAACTCAAAATTGTCCATAGGTATGAATGTGAGCGTGAATGCTTGTTTGTCTGCCCTCCCATTGACTGGCAACCAGTCCAGGGTGTACCCCTCTCGCCCAGGAGTCAGCTGGGATAGGCTCCAGCATAACCCGCGACCCTGATAAGGATACGCGGCATAGAAAAATGGATGATTTCAAATGAATCTATGCCAACAATGTATGTGTATATGCATGCGTATGTGTACTGTATATGTATGTGTATATGTATTATGTATATATATGTACTGTATGTGTATGTGTACTGTATATATATATATATATATGTACTGTATGTGTATATGCACGTGTATGTGTACTGTATATGTATGTGTATATGTATTATGTATATGTGTATGTACTGTGTGTGTATATGTATGTGTAAATGCATGTGTGTATGTGTATATGTATGTGCATGTGTATATGTATTATGTACAGTATATGTGTATGTACTGTATGTGTTTGTGTACTGTATATGTATGTGTATATGTATTATGTATATGTACTGTATGTGTATATGTATGTGTATATGCATGTGTATGTGTACTGTATATGTATTATGTATATATGTATGTACTCCATGTGTATATGCATGTGTATGTGTACAGTATATGTATATGCAAGTGTATATTCATGTGTATGTGTGTATGTATATATATATATGTATGTGTACATGTATGTGTATATGTGCTGTATGTGTATATATACTGTATATGTATGTGTATATGTATATGTACTGTGTATGTAATGTATATGTATGATGGAAACATTAAATGCTCTGGCAGAAGGCACCTGTTGCCACTCATGCAGCTTTTTTGTCTCTTAGTGTGCAATAAGGTTTTTCTTTTGTAAAATATGTGCTTTGGCTCAATATCACGATTCAATTAAGGCTCCCTCAGTATACTGTGTTTTTCTTTAGAAAGCAATTAATTAATAAATGATGACAGTTTTGTGGTAGATTATGTTCTATTGTTAATCAAAACATATTGAAATCCAAGTGATGTGAAGCCTTCTGGTCACTAGGCGGCAGTGATGACACAAAACACTGCAAATCAATGCCAGAATTCTAACTTTGGTCATTCTCAGTCTAGCACATGACATTAATGCAGTATTACTAAGACTTTTCAATTTTTCTTTGCATTCTGCTGATTGTGTTTCAGACTCACCTGTCCTGTTGTTGTGTGTGTGGTCGTATGGCAGGTTGTTGTGCAGCAGCTGGCCCCCGCCACCACTTCCCACATACCAGTTAACATTGGCATTCCACTGGTTACTGTACCCGCACAGGTGAGACTCCTCATAGTCACACTCTACATGCACAGATGTGAGACAGTCCATGATTACTTTACATTTCATTATCGCTTTGCATTAGTATGGCGATGCTGCTTCTGGACCACTTTTTATGTGTAAATGACTTCGAAATGACTCGCTGAGTAGAACCAGATGCGGAGAACACATTAAAACACCTGTCATTCAAAAGGAAGTGCCAGTCAGGCATCTGTGCAACATAGCCGATGTAGCTACAGAGCGCCAAACTCAATATACAGTTTGATTGATAGACTGATTGAATACGTCTGAGGAGTCTTAGGATGTGAAGAAGGAGTGACATCACCGACCCAGGCAGTATCCAGGGCTGATGTGGATCTCAAATACGGCCACGCTGCTCCCAGCCATCCGCCCAGGTTTACCTTCAATGACAACCTGATGGACAACACATGTTCCGCATCAGCGAAAGGGAGTTACTATGACATGATGTCATCCAAGGGGAGCGATCATACCAAAGGTCAGACAACTTACAGTACAGTAGATCCTTCCTTTTTGTGGCCTGTGAATGAACTGGTATGCCCATAAAAATGCCCATTTTGCTCACTCATAAATACATTGTGGTTTTCTTCAGTGAAATTCTTAACAAAAATCAAGGTGACGCTTTATTATGTTACACTCTGCTCCCTCCCTGTCTCTCTTCAAGATGCCTCACATACTTAAAAAATACCTTTTTAATTATAAATGTACACGAACTCACCACTCGTGAATGATCATGTGAGATGATCAATGTTAGGAATCACGGCGTAGAAGTTACTGTGGTTATAAGCCACACCCACTCATTTAAAGTCATTTAAAGAATTAACATATATTTTTGAAATGTTTAATTTAATTAAATATAATTAATTAAACTCACAGCAAGCTTGTTAACCCACTGGAAATCACAGAAAGGCATCACTCAACATAACACTCAGACTTACGGTGTCATGTAAGTCATCACACAGCAACAGGCAAGTAACGAAAATACAAGTACTGATACTAGTGTAGAATTATAAACAACTATCTCAACTGCTTCCCTTTATGCGTTGCTTTGCTTGAAGCAAATGAGGATGATGATGATTTCAGTGTTCTTTCTATCATGACATATTTCAGCATATCTTCAGAGCAAAGATTTTTTTCTGACCACTTTGCAAGCACTGAATGGAAAGGGTGCAGAGATCCACTGTGATTATTATAAATATTTCCTTTCCGCATAGCTTCCTAAAGCTTCTCAAAGTTAAACTCATATTCATGCACCTTTTCCCCCTGGTTTGCCCTGGAAGTACTTAATGTTCATGTGCTCAGGGGCCCGCAAGTACTGCACAGACATGGCTCGCCATCTCGTTGGTTCTGACCTTGTCAAATCCAGAGACAACTCCGCATACCCGTATAAACACGTGCTCTGCTGTTCCCATACCGAGTTTAGATTACATGGACGCTTTCTATCATAATTAGTCCCTGCATGTTGACCTACTTCTGCTAAACCTTCAACTGCATCAATATGTCACTGCGGGAGTGTTTGGTATTATGTGTAATTAAGGACCGTAACAAAGACGATGAAGAAATCATGACCTGCATAAGTCCATGACTGTTTTACTACATCCAAAGAAGTGCGATGGAAAAACATTGTTAAAAACGTAAATACTTATGAGCATCAACCATCAGTATCAGACTTAGCAATGGTGAAGCTTAAACTCGGGTTAGATAACATGAATTTTACCCTCAAAGGCTCAGTCCTGTTGCGCAAGTCCATGCTTGCAATGATCCAGCTGTCTGATGGTTCTTGGCTGCTCCACATCGGCCTGTCAAAGCTCTGTCCCTCCAAGCGCTGCAGGACCTGCAGGCTTCCTGAACCGCTGATCTGGTAGACCAGCCTAAGGCAGCTCCACTCGCTCTGTTCCAGAACCGGACTCAACAAGATTCCTGTCACTTCTGCACTTATGTCCGGGTCCTGGTCATCATTCAAAGCTGCATCTACAGCAAGAAAATGTCCTGAAATAGAAGACAAAATTGTGATTAACTTGTATGGGTTACACAATAAGGACACAAATATGCTGGCTAAGTCCATCCATCCATCTTCTGCTTACTTAAGGCAGCACTCTAGGATGAGAAACCCAGGCTTCCCTCTCCCCTGGGTTGACCAGCTCCTCCTGGCAGATCCTGAGGTGTTCCCAGGCTAGCTAAGAGACATAGTCTCTCCAACATGTCCTGGGTCTTCCCTGAGGCCTCCTACCAGTTGGACGTGCCCTCAACACCTCCCAAATTAGGCATCCTGGAGGTATTCTAACCAGATGCCTGAGCCATCTCATCTGGCTTCTTACAATGCCGAAGAGCAGTGGCTCTACTCTGAGGTTCTCCCAGATGATAGTTAACTCCCAGCCACCCTACGGAAACCCCGGGGTACATAGACTCCTCCACTTGGGGCAGCATTTCATAGCTGGCACTCGGGGTAGGTCCATCCATTTTCTGCTGCTTATTGTGTTCCTTGTTTCAGACTGTTGTACCTTTGTACAAGACTGCTCTGGCAAGACTACATTGTCCATCGTTGGCAGAGTGAAACAAACACATTTTCCCAGCAATAACACAATTACAAGTCTTATCCAACCAGCTCAGAGCCAACCCAGAAGTAATCATTGGTTTGAGTGTGATTTAAAAAAACAAACAAGAAACCAAACTTGCTGGTCAAAACACAGCAGTCCTAGAAAATGATGTACATTGTTTAAAAGTACTTGTCTCCTCCAAGTGAAGGGAAGACGTCCAGTAAGAAAGTCAGAACTCTTCTCACAGATGGAAGACTTGGTTACACTCGGGTCAGAAGGTTAATGCTTCCTTCACTTAACACCGGAGCGACTAAGTATTCATTTCTTGGACCAGGACTTGGATGAAATATGCAGCATATTATCTGCACTGTGTCTCTCACAGACAGTGAGATGAGGGTGGACTCCCCCAAAACCTCTGCAAGAAGAATAGTGGATATGTCCCCACATCTCAGCCACACAGGTATATAAAAGTCTTTGATACCATACCTTTCCCAAGAGTCTCGCTTTGGAAGACCTTGAGTCTTTATGTAAAGACATTGACCTGTCTGATCCAGACAATATCAGTGGACAAGAATTTGCCACCAACAAGGAAAAAAGGAAGACCAGTGATCCAGTAGCCAGCATTGACAGCCCTTAGAATCCCCATAGATGGTAATAATATAGGAATAAAATATTGGTGGAAAAGGGACTGATGTTTCTGAAACGATTGGTCATATTCTTGCGTGTGAGTACTCTTACCCTGCGGCCTGTACAGCGGTGCGGCTAATTTATGGTCATGCTCTAATCTTGTGACATAATGTATACTGCTACTAATCGTTCAAAGACTGTGCGGAAGTAAGGAAGCGCCAACTCTTTCTGTGGCCGGAGCCAATCAGGAGCTACGAGGGACCCACGACGGCCTTGTAAACCCATCAGAAATCGCAGGAGGTGAATACGCAATGTAACACAGACTCACGGTGTCACCTTATAAAGAACACTAAAATAATCACACAGCAACATAACACACAACGGGTACGTAAGAAAAGCATGAAAAGTACAGACACTAACATGTATTTTTCATTTGGATTTTGCATATTGGTGTTATTACAAAGGGCAGCCATTTTAAAGACTTGGACAAAGCAAGGTATTCTGGGAGATAAAGTACTGTTCTAGCCTCCTGTCCAACAATTTGAAAGTTTGTACATGTTTAATGATCTTTTTTATCTGAGTGGGGTTTCAATGTTAATTTTTGATAATAAAAAAATACTATACTTATTATGATAATGTACTGTGCGCATAAAGTTCATACAATAATGTTTTAAATATATACTGTAAAGCTTCATTATTACATACACCTTAATTATGTGTCATGAATTTCTTTGAATTTCAGTTCCATTCGTTCCTGAATACTGATGTACTAATAGTATTGTCGAATAATAAGCACCAGTTATTTTAACTGCTTCCCATCATGCACTGCTTTGCTGAGAAGCTGCTTCCTGCTTTACAAAGCAAAGCAATGCACGATGGGAAGCAGTTAAGATAGTTGTGAGTTTCCGTGTAGCTCATGAATCTCTTCTGCTAAATAAAGAGCTACCTGTTCCTCACAGACTCGTGCGCGCCACAATATGCATTTTATGACGAGGACACATGGGTCTTATCGTCCGGTATGGTTTTTATATGCACAAATCTGTTGTTCACTCTAAATTTAGAGGGTGTGACTTATACATGGGAAATCACGTTAATCTTCATACATTAGCAAGCTTTGATCCCTTTAGATAAACAAATACTGTCATGATGTGATTGTTCACAGCTCTCTTCGGGACTAGACTGACCCAGTAGAGAATGCCTAAATGTGCTCTTTCACTGAGTCCAGATGTTCAAGGACGTTGGAGCCAATGGAGACCAGATGTGATCCTTCCACACCAGCACGAAAAGTGTGAGCTAAGACCAGCTTCGTGTATAATTGCAAAATCCCTTTGCAAAAACTGCAGCAAGTAAACATCTCCGAATGACAAATGTCGCAGAGGTCACCGTGTGTGACACATACAAAAGCGTCACCTTACCGTCTTTGTGTAGGGTCCAGCTGGTAAAGTCGGCAACTGACGTGTAACCGCAGGTGTCGGCCTCAAAGTTGCAGGAGCCCGGCAACAGGGGCATGTGGGCTTGGATGGTGGCTTGAAAGGAGAGGGGCGGATGGCAAGTATGAATCACAGAAACTGGCAATAACAGAAACATATCTTCATGCAACCAACACAGTTGAAAAAAGAATTACTCACCAGCTAAAGCCAAAAGATAGACTGGAAGCATTGTGACCCTTCTGGAGATAAACTTTTTTTTTTTTTACAGAAACAAAGTTCCCCTTTAAGTTTCAGTTTGTTGTCTGAGTGTCTCTCCAGCTCACAGACTGGCAGCACACTACTGACTGCCCCAAATGTGGAGAGCAGAGCCCAATAGAGAGGAGGGGAGAGGGAGAGGGGATGAGAATGGAAGTGAATGGTTGCAAACCAGTGATGGAGGATGGAAAAAAGGAGGAAGGGGGTGTAGGAGAGAGTGGTTAGAGAAAGTAGGAGGTGCAGATGAACAGAAATGGAGCTTTCAGCATGAGCATATACAAAGTGTCCCATAAAACGTATACACTCCATAACAGTTGAGGTTCAACCTATGGAAACGAAGAATAATGTCAGACTAAAATGCTACTGGATGTTGTAAATATGGGGATTACTATTTTTTTTTAAACATGACCAAGTGAAGCCACAAAATTCAAAGTAAGTGTATATTATACATTTTTGTGCTCTCCCCTATTGAGGGCCTTTTTGAGATGCCTGATTTTGTAGTAGTTTTACTCCAAAATTACCATGGATGTTGCATTGTTTCTTTTAGATGTTTGTTGCAATAAAATTGCTGGAGTTTGTGAAAGTTTCAGTACAGTACATCGTTCTAAATTCCACCCTTGTGATTATCATCACACACCCACGTTTGTCAACGTAAACAAGGAAGTGAGGAGGGAAAAAATGACAATCACTGGCCAAAATGCGGAGAGAAGTTGAACAAAGTTGCGAGGCTGTGCATCATTCACGGGGATCGGTTTAGTTTGCGAAAATTGGAGTGGAATCCTGGAGGGTCTGCTTACCTATGACCCTGGGAAAGCTAAGGGAACAATGGTCATGGAAAACCTGTTACAGTCATCAAAATACCATGTAAGCCGCACCCTCAACATTTTGAAAGAAAAAAAAGACAAATATAGGCAGCACGTGTCCACGTCGGATACTGTGGCGTGCGCAAGACGGTGAGGAAGCGGTAGCCATATATCTGGCTGGAGACAATCATGAGCTACAAGGAAAATCCCAATAAACTACTTTAACTGCTTCCCATCATGCATTGCTTTGCAAACCAGGAAGCTGCTTCCCAGCAAAACCAATTCAAAGCAATGCATGATGGGAAGCAGTTAAGATAGTTGTTGCTTTTTATTCTACACTAGTATTGGTACTTGTCTTGTATATTTATTACCTACTTGCTGCAAGTTAAGATGCTGTGTGATGATTTTTGCGTTCTTTCTTTCTTTCATGAGACCGTGACTCAGACTGTTATATTGAGTGATGACCTCCTACGATGGGTTGACTTGTGAGATTCCTTGTAGCTCATGACTGGCTCCTTCCAAATAAATGTCTACAATGTCCTCACTTATTTGTGAGTGGCACAGAGCATACAATTATAGGTAGTTTGGAAGTATACAAGATGTCATCAGAGCATGGCCATAAATTAGTCACATAAACCGCAGGGTGAAAGTAGAGGCTTATACCCCGGAAATAATGGTATATTAAATAGTTAATAAATTTTTTACTTTAAGCTGGCTAAAGCCTTCCTTTTTTAATGAATCTTAGAGCTGGTTTAGGCTTGGCCTAAATCATCCCTAAAGTCCTCTTCCCTCATAGGCCTAGACTAAGGAGGATTACCCAAGATGCACTGAACTTCTCTTTCCCCCTCTACATCTCTGTTAACACTCATATCCTATTTATATTAATAAGACGCTCTTGCTCTCCCCCAAAATTTATGCTACTGGCCCCAGAAATGCAAAAATTGCAACGCTACATTTCCAATGTAATATTACAATTGCACGCCATGATAATGACATTCAAAGCCTCTTTTGGGGATGCAGCATCCACTCAGCTGCGCGATCTGGAGATTTCTAGACAAGATTGATCTATCCGTCTCTTTTCTATCCTGTTCTGTAACGTCCCAGTGAGCTGGAGCCTATCCCAGCATAAGGTGGCGTACACCCTGAAATGATCACCAAACACACAGCACATTAAGACAAACATCCATTAACGCTTCCCTTTTCACATCATCTTTTTCCCTGTCCATCCCCACTTTGGAGCCTTGCTTGGTAGTTTCTTGCTCTACAGCCTATCCTCACTTGAATTATCATTATTTATTTTACTGCAATTTTCCAATAAATTGTGTCCAAAAGGCCTGACCGCTCCTTCTTGACAAGTCGACTTTTCCGTCACAAGTTCTGAAGCCAATTGATTCTTTCTCTAAAAAAATGGGGTTAACTGTTATGTGAAAATTGAGAAGTTATTTTCTCCTTTGAAAGTTCACAGTGCAATCAGGGATGCATTCTTGCAGGCTCTTGCTGTGTTTTACTTTGAAGGCAAGCAAAACATGAGTAATATTTTGCATCTCCTTGTGGCACAATGCCAATAACTAACGGGAGACAGGCAGGATGTGTCATCGTCCCTGCATGAAAGCTTCATGTTTGCATGATGATACGCGGAGATTTACTACCACAGGGCGTAGCACTTTGGGTCCTCCTGGAGCCTGTAGTCCTTCTTTGGGAACACCCAGAGCTTCATCTAAAGCCCATTTTTCAAACAAACATGCATTAGTAAATGAAATTTGACCCATATTTGGGCCTTATGGCCTTTTTTGTGCCCAGGTGACACCAACAATAGACACGGATTGGCTGACAAGACTAAGGAACAGACAAGCACGGGAGGAGAACAGTCGGAAGGGATAGCGGAGGTGAGGGTCAGTATGCTGGATTGATGGTTCCTCTTGACATTAAACACTTGGCGAATGACTGATGAAAGCAAATAAACTGCAATATATGTAACAAAAATCATCAACCAACAGTTCATTGGGCTTTACTCTTAAAATCAAATCTAGTCATATATTCAACAAAAAGAAAAACGGCACCATCAGCTGGCACACTGCTAACCTCCCCCACCCCCCCGACGCAATCTCACAGCTGGAACTCTCATGCGGGTAAGTGATACTGTAAATAGTGGTACTAATTCGATATCAGAGGGTTAGGGTTAGGGTTAGGGTTAGGGTT
>QODF01000024.1:0-38518 GCA_024372805.1 Oostethus manadensis
TTTTTGTTTGTTTGTTTTGTATTTTCCTTTGTGGGAAAGTTGCGCGTGTGACGTTTTAGACAATTGTAAATGGGTATTTTAGAGTAACAAAATAAAGTTTGTACTTTTTCTAAATTATAAATAAATGTAATTTTAAATTTATTTTGTTTTGTCTGTCATCCCTCTCAGTTCAACAAACCTGTGTGTCCTTGGCGGAGCAAAATTCTGATTTGTTACAATTGAGGTTCCCTGATCCCTGAATTCTTCCTTTTTGGGTCAGCTGTTCAGTACCGCACGCCGCCACATAATATTTAGTTTTTTATAACTGCTTCACATCTGTGTGGTATGGAGTCAACCAACTTGTGGCACCTTTCAGCTGTTACTCCACTCCAAGATTCTACAGTTCATTAACATTTCTCGGTTTTGCTTCAGAAACAGCAGTTCTGATGTTACCCCAGTTCTCCATTGGATTAAGGTCCAGGGATTGGGCTGGCCAGTCCATAACATTAATTTTGTTGGTTTGGAACCAAGATTTTGCTCGTTTACTAGTGTGTTTGGGGTCATTGTGTCCTCTTCAGCATAAGGCAACATGACCTCTTCAAGTATTTTGACATATGCAAACTGATTCATGATCCCTGCTATGTGATAAATAGGCCCAACGCCATAGCAGGAGATAAATGCCCATATCATGACGCTTGAACCACCATGCTTCCCTGTCGTCATCGTGTATTGTGGCTTGAATTCAGAGTTTAGGGGTCGTCTCAAACTGTCTTCGGCCTTTGGACACAGAAAGAACAAATTTAGTCTCATCAGTCCACAAAATGTTCCTCCATTTCTTTTTAGGCCAGTTGATGTGTTTGGCAAATTGTAACCTCTTCTCCACTGCACATTTTTTTTAACAGATGGACTTTGAGGGGGATTCTTGTAAATAGATTAGCTTCACACAAATGGGTCTTGTTTGTTTTCTGATAATCTACTGCACTTATTGGTTTGGTTTGCCATGTAGAATTAAAAAAATACAGTACTACACTACTTGATCTGGTTAGTCACAATGGACTGATATTTTGAACCCTACTGTAATTCTGAAGTACACCTTATTTTTGAGTTTTGTGTAACATTACTTTTTTAAAATCTCTGCCACCTCACCACTTACCGTTGCAGAATTTCAAGCTATTCATTAGACTTGAAAGACTTAAATTTCAATAAACAGGAAAAATTGGGCTGTTCTAAAACTTTTGACTGGTAGTGTATATAACAATGTCCATTCATTCATTCATTTTATCCTCATAAGGTTCGTGGGTATGCAGGAGCCTATCCCAGCTGACTTTGGGCTGGGGGCGGGGTACATCCCTGACTGGTCACCAGTCAATCGCAAGGCAGACAAACAACCATTCACACTCACATTCACACCCTGTTTGACAATTTAGAGTCGCCAATTAACCTAACGTGCATGTTTTTGGAATGTGGGAGGAAACCGGAGTACCCGGAGAAAGCAGTGAACAAACTTGTTTAATTTGTAGAGCAGTAAACCTGTCTCAAAATTCAAAACAAATTCAGGACAAAATTCATATTGCCAATGCTTGATAAAACTAAAACTAAGTGTAGTTCTTACCCTAACCTGTAACCCTAACTTCAAGTCAGGGTTACAGTTTCAAACTAGAGTTAGGGTATAGGACTCGTTTTTCAAGACAGGTTTTCAACCATAACCAGAACATAAATCAAACTCTATAGCCAGCCATTAGAAGAAATGCAAGCACTGGGTTCACAATAATGCATGTCAAAGAACTCACATTCACCACAGTGTAGCTTTATGGTTATTTAGCTAAGAATATGCTTGAATATGCCAATGTGTCATGTTTTCTATCAGGAAGGACACTTGTTGGATGGGCTCAAGCCGATGTGGCCGTGAAATAAGATGAAAAGACACAGAATGAAAAAAAAGTAAAAGTTAACGCACTTCAGCGGCCTGGCACAAATGACGGCAGCTGTTTACCACTCTGCTGGAAAGCATTCCATAATAGATGAACACGAACACGAAACCTTGACAGGATAGTGCCCAGCTCAGTCATCCTAAACTTTGGTTTTGACAGAGTAAAATGTCCTTTCTGACAGGCACAAATGCACAATGAGAATGATACGTACATGCAATAATATTGTCTTAATCTGCACATGTTTAGGGTTTCAAGCGAGTTTCAAGTTCAGAATAGGGTCTCAAACTAGGGTTAGGGCTTCAAGTTTGGGTTTAAAAATGCAGTTAAGATATCACGTTACGGTTTCAAAATAGGATTAGTGTTTCAAATTCGGGTTAGGACTTCAAGTTAGGGTTACGTTTTTGAAAAAGGATTAGGGTTTCAAAATAGGGTTAGGTTATCAAGATAGCAGTGGTGGACAAAGTACACAAACCAAGTACTTGAGCTAAAGTAGAGATACACTAGGTAAAATATTACTCCAGTAAAAGTAAAAGTGCTCCCTTCAGAATTTTACTTGAGTAAAAGTACAAGAGTATTTGCCTTAAAATGTACTTAAGTATCCAAAATACTATGATTTATTATGGCTATAATATACCATTATCATTTTTGTCAAGACTCTTGCTTAAACAATATGTGAAAATACTTTGACACTTATGCGTATTTAAATGATCATGATCTCAAAACCTTTAGAACCAAATGAAATAACACAATTTCAGAGCAGGCCATTTCAATTTAAGGTTTTTTTTTAACACAGTTGCAGGTTCAAGTTTATTTAAAAAACATTTTTAATGTCTAAACTATTAAACACAGGTTCACAAGTTTTCTTTTACTATATTGTATCCACAGTAAATATCTGTGCGTAAATATAACCTGGTCATATCAGATTACCGTGACAGAAACTATTATTTGTATCAGAAGAAACATTTTGCATTAACTCCTATACTGCTCAACATAAAACCTGGTGATACTTGGTAAATAAATAAAATATAAAACAAAATTAAAAAAAACAAACAAGGTGACCTCCACATAGTGCGGACATTTCAAAAATTACAAAAACTGTCATAACAAATGACAAAATAACAGGCATCAAATGGCAAGGCAATGGCATTAATAAGCATGCCATTAATTCTGCTTCTGGTGAGTGTGTTAGTACCGTATGGCACTGATAATCTAACCAAAATAGCAATATTTTTTATTCAGCTTGAGGAGCTGCTTCTCAAAATTTTTGAGTCCAGTCTTGCCCTCCTGGAACTGAAAATAAGCCCTGCTGTGCTAAAAAGACGTTCACAAGCTGCAGAAGCAGGTAAAGCAGTGTTTACCTTCAAAGACAACTTACAGACTGCTGGGAAAGACTTGAGAATTTCTTTGTCATCAGCTTTGCAGGCAAGGTAGCCATCTAACTGCTTGATACTTTCGTGACCATGAGTAGACTTCATGCTTGCAAAGAAGTCTTCTTCCTCAGAAGCACTGGAACCATCAACTGGTGTTTGATTTGCAGGCTCTTCCCGCAGATGGTCCTTATTGTAGTCCAGCCCTGAAATAGACATTTCCACAGATGCTAAGAATCAAAACTTTTAAAAGATTAAAATATTTAAAAAATGCTTAGTTTCTTTGAATCTTAAACTGATAACACTTGTCAAAAACTAAAATAATCTTACCTAGTTTGACAATGTGTTCATCTGATGTCCAGGATGTTTTGAATTTCGGGATAAGGATTGCAGCTGCAATAAACTCTGGCTCTAACAGCATGTTTCCAAAGCGCTGCTGCAGGCCTCCTTGGACTGCATCCACCAGAGGTTTGCAGTACCTGGAGGTAATGCGAATTCGGTCCAGTTTTGAGATGAGGATTGTTAACATGGGCAGAAGCCATCCCATCTGAACATCAACTTCAGCCTGAAGAATGTTGAAGGCTTTGGCTACGGGGCTCATGGTTCTGGCGTACTCTTCCAGAAAGGCAATTTCAACTGGACTCAACTTATCACAAATTCAGAAACAACAATAAATAATTTTGTGTCATTACACTTTTAAGTGTGTGAGTGAGTGAGTGAGTGAGTGACTGAGAGTCAAGTGGCATTTTACTGTATCTACTGATTGAATCTTTTCCTGTATCTACTACTCAAAAGTTATGCGTTTAAAACCTATTTTAGTAGTAGTTTTACTATTAACATTACTGGAACACGAATTTAAAGGAATTATAAAAAAAACAGCACTTACACGGGCAACTTGAGGGAAGCATAGACAGCTCCGATAGCCCAATCTCCCTGATCTGTAATGATTCGAAGCATTCTCTCAACGGCAAGAAATAAGGAATTCCACCTTGTTGTGTTGGGGCGGATCAACTGAATTTTGCACACATCTTCTATAATCTCTGCCGCAGCCACAGATCTGCCACACTTATTCCATAGTGCATGGCACTTTGCAAATGTTGACCTGGACAACTTCTTGTAGGCTTCATTTAAACAGGCTTTATCTGCATCCACTGTGGAAACCAAGTTTAATAAGTGGCAAGCACAACGATGATGCTTTGGAAGTTGGAATTGTAAGCCATCATCCTCATCTAAAACATCTGTTACCTCTACAAAGTTCACCTCAACACCATCCACATCACATCACTTATCTCATCTTCAGTCTCCTCTGAAGCAGAGTTGTTCTCACCTTGTTCTCCATATATACAAAATGCCTTTAAAATTTTTGACCCGTTGTCCGTAGTAGTTCGAACAACCTTGTTTTGAATGTCAAACTCAGAATGAATGTCATTTAGTGCACAAGCCAAAACATCAAAAGTATGTGGGCCTTTGAGCTGCCTGCATGCTAGTGCTACTGAGCACCTCTCCAGGCTCTTAGGGTCAACCCAGTGGGCGGTGACACCAATGAAACCGCTTCTCCTTGAACTCCAACAATCTGTTGTTGTTGCTATGAAGTCTATCGCTGACATTGCTTTTTTCAAATTATTCTTCATCTCAAGTGCTGCAACATACATCTTACGTCGCAAAGTGGCCCTCGACATGAGGGAGGTGTTAGGCTGAAGATCATGCAAGAAAGCTCTAAATGATGGTTGTTCCACAACACTAAATGGTTGGAGACTCTGGGTCACAAAATTCAACACAATCAGCATGATCAACATTCTTCGGTGTGACTAGCTTAGTTTGTCCCAATGTCAACGGTCTGGATCTTGAAGGAGTCGCCTTGCTTTCCATTTTTCTTTTCCTTGGCGCTGTTAGGGCAGTGTATCTCTGAAAGTGGCTACCATGCTTTTTCTGCAAAAAGGAAACATTAAAAAAAAAAAAACTAAATGAACTACCGTTACAAATTCTCTTTGACCAATAAAATAAACATTTCATGTGCTTTTAGTGTGTCAAAGATGCAAGCTACAAAGTACAATCATTTCAGCACAGGCTTGGATCATAGTTTTTGGAAGCGGAACATTTGAAAGAATAACTGTCTTGTTATTAAAGAGCACTCGACCCTAAATGCTACCTGTTTTGGCATCACACACTGCATGCAAAACTAGGTCCAAATATAATCTATACTCCAATATGCAGTGGTAACATAGACTGATCGACTCTGCTTAAACTACAAACTTGGGTGAATACAACTAACTTAACATACACAACGAAAAAAAATTAGAGCTTAGGGTTTCAATACTGATCTTTAAAATAAAATTAGGATTTCAAAGTAGGGTTTGAATTTCAAGATAGATTTAGGTCTTGAAGTTAGGGTTAGGGTTTTAAGATAGGCTTAAGATTTCAAACTAGGGTTTAAGACTAGAGTTAAAGTTGGAAGTTTGAGTGAGGGTCTTTTCAACCAAGATTTAGGGTTTCAAGTTTGCGTTTCAACATAGATATAGGGCTTGGTTTTCAAGATAAAGACAGGGCTTTACATTCTGGTTAGGGCTTCTGGTTGGAAATTTGAATTAGGATTTCAAATTAGGGTTAGGGTTTCAAAATTGTATTATGTTTTCAAATAATGTTTAGGATTATAAAATTTTAGGTCTAAGTAGGTTTAGATTTTCATGTTAAGGTTTAGGTGAGGATTTCAAGTCAAACTAGGGCTTAGGGTTTCAAGTTTTGGTTTGAAGATAGAATTGTGCTTATGAAACATTCTTGAGCACATTTCTGCAATTATTGGACTGCATGATGGCGTCACTGTGTATGGTCCGCAATGCACCCTCTTTGGTTTTGGTATTGTTTGTCATTCCTACTGTATCCCCTTTACAAGTATATGATCGCCTTACATCATCATATATCTGTGACCCGTTGGTTAATCTGCCTGGTTTTGGCTACGATGACCACTCAGGCACTACCGCCTCTCCTGGAATCTACACAAGCATTTCTGCAGCGTGCTGTTCCAGCCTTGGCTTGAAATAAGCGTCGCCAGCAGCGTGGAAAGAGGCGTTGTTCACATAAAACTTAACTCCTACCTGTCGACTCTTTGTGGATGTGATCTTCATGCTCCACTGGCTGGATTTCCTCTACAGTGAGGAGCTTTTAACCTTCAGCGCTCTACGGTCGACTGTCACCGAAGGTTTTTACTCCTGGAACGTCTTACGTTTTGAATTGCGGACCAGCACAGATTTTTTTTTTTAACCCAAGAAGTAAGACTAATTTGTTTCTAACTACATCTGGCAGATAAGATAATCTTGACTTCTTTATTTTATTTATGTGCATTCTTTTATTATATTCTTCAGGTGTTATTTTGCTGTTTTTCTTGCACTGTTGTACAGCATTTTGGTTCACCACAACCGATGTAAGGGTCTTTACAATTAAAGTTAGATTAATTAATTGAATATACCTGTAATAGAAAAAATACATTATACAAAGAATTTCTAAGAATATGAACTGTATATAGAGCATACAAAAATAAATTAACTTATATGGTGGAAAATTTCCATTAGCACTAGTGGAGTGAAAACATAAATTGCTTAACAATAAATTTGTTTTCTTTTGTGAAGTTGCAAGATAAAAATGTTGCGTTGTGTGCTGCTCTTAAAGAGGTTAAAAACCCTATGGCAGATAAAGCACTACGCACTGATATCAAGGCTTTGCAGGATAATATAAAGCCACTATTAAAAGAAAATGCTGCCTTGCGCGCTGCTCTCAAGGAAGCTAAAAACCTTATGGAAGAAAATAGAGCATTATGCAAGGATGTTAGAGTTCTGCAGAATGATATCAAGACATTATTGGAGGACAATGCTGCCTTGCATGCTGCCCCATGCTGAGGTTAAAAACACCAAGGAAGTAAATCATACACTACGCAAACGTCACTATTGAAGGATAATGCCGCCTGCCGCACTACTCTGGAGGAAGAGAAAAAAGCAAAGGATAACATCACTGAGAAAATGAAAACCATAATGGAGGAGATGGATCAGAATTCAAGAATGAATGATGTGATCCTCACAAGGCTCAGAATTACACCCAGGTCAAAAGATAGGGAAGCTCATAAAAGAAGAGAACCAGATGGAATGAATGTTACTTCAGCAAAGCAACAGATTGTCAGCTGCCTACAATCAAAGGAGGTGGATATCGATATCAACACCATTGATACTTGCATCCCACTGTATGGCAGAAACAACACCACACCTGTCATCATCAAGTTCACCAACAGGGAATTCAAAACTGCACTTTTGAAACACCTGAAGAACTTGAAAGGCACAAACGTCTACTTAAATGAGAATCTGACAAAACGCAATGCTAACATCGCCAAGAAAGCACGAGACTTGAGGAAGCAGGGAAAGATACAAAGTACTTGGAGCACCAACGGAAAAATATACATCAAGCTACATGGAGGTCCAAGAGAAGCAGGAGTGCTGGTTGTCAAAGATGTCACCGATATGGATACATACTAAACATTATATAATCATGACAATATGGATAAAAGGATACAACGCACAAAAACAGTAAGATTACATTCAATAATACAAACATTGATAACAACGTTGAAAGGGCACGCTTAAGAAAGTATTAAAATCAGGAACTCATGTACTTACATTTAATGACACTCACAGTAAAACACCAAGACGTTGATCTGGAAATCAACAGGGGAAGAGGAAGGGATTAAAGAAAAAAAAGAGACAAATATGATATATGCATGTATGTGTGTATACATATGAATGTATGTGTGTATGCATGTATATACACAGTATGTATTAGCAAATCATGTGAGAAGGGGGGGGGATTAAATAGGCTCTGCTTCTTCCTACTCCTTTTCAAACATGAAGAACTGAGGAATGTAACATGAATAATTCTTTGTACAATACAATAAACCAAACCAATGTAGGATTGAGTCTGGCAGAGAAGATAATCTCTGATCCATGGACAGTTGCAAATAACAGGGAAGCACTGATGAACCCAAATCTCAACTCACTATTTCCCAGTCCAGTAGAAAAAAAAAATAAATTAGACATTTATTAAATTGTAAACGCAAAAACAGCAACTGACTATAACAATATTGGCATGACAATAATGGAAGAGACCGTTGAACCAATGTCAAACCCACTAAAATACAAATACATCTGCAACTTCTACTTTCAAACCGGTTGATTTCCAAAAAAAGTGAAAAGAGCCAAAGTCATTCTGTTACAATTCTGAGGTGGCTGTTCAGTAGCTGACCCCTGAGATGCAGAGACAAGTTGTGTCAGGGAGAAACACAAGTACTTTAATACACAATGTGTCCTCAGAGAGGAAAAATGCACAAGCCAACATACAGGGTAAAAGACAGAGTTCGAACTAAAAGTAGGCAATGCCACACAAAATGGGAGACACAAAATGCTGCCAGGAAAAAGGCTTGGCAGGAAAAAAGGCTAATAAGAAAACTGAGGGAGCTGCTGAAAAAAAACATGATGCTGGCATGCCGAGCAGGGTGAAGCTACTCACAAACCCTGGTAGGATGGACACCAGAACTACTACATAGCACGAGCACAAGACCACAAGTCAGGACTGCAAAGGAAGACTAGGAAGTCCGAGGTAGTAACAGGATCTATGTGGCAGCCTGTGCAGGGAGGACTGAAGTAATGAGCCTGCGCTCATTGGGCGCAGGCTGGGCATTTAAACCCAACTAATTGGGCTTGGCTCCAGCTATGCCCAATTCACCTTTGGTAAAATGGCTGCAGCTTCTGAGCAGCAGGAAGTGGAGCCTGCCAAAATAAGAGTGAAGGATAGGAAGTATCACCTCCTGTCCTGCGGAGCATGACACAGTCCACATTACAAAACCGGTAACAAACATCACTTCACCAACTATAGACCTGTCTCACTACTCCCACAACTGCTAAATAAGAGATTGGAAACATTCAAAGCACAATCTACTCTCCAACAGCCAATACGATTTCAGAGCAGGCAGATCAACCACAATGGCAATAATAGAAGCACTCAAGGAAATGATAGTCAGAATATTGATGGGTTTGGAGAAAGCTTTGGAAAAAATAAACCAAAAACTGGAACAGCGTGGTATTCGAGATATTGCTGTCACGGTATCGTCGCGGCATGGTGTAACGACCCCGAGGATGCAGAGAGCTGGACGTCAGGAGGTAAGGTTTTCAGGAATCTTTTAATAATAATGCTGTGAAGCAGCGGCAGGAACAAAACAACGATACAACAGGAGGGAAAAAGTAACACGAGACAATGAGCCGGCGCACGCACCTGAACATAAGTAGCAGGGGAAACAGGTGCACGTAATTAACTGAGTGAAGAAATTAGGAAACGGCGCAGAAACACAAGAAAACCAAAACTGTCACGAGGACAAACACACAGATCGTGACAATTGCATTAGACCTGGATCAAAAATATTCACCGATGAGACAGCAGTTTGTTCATTTTGATGATGTTTGTTCTTCACGTTTAAACATTGTTTGTGGGTATCCCCAGAGGTCAGTATATTTTTATCCTATGGATTTTATTTTTGTTTTACCTTGTTTATTTTATTTTGTCCTATTGAGTCGGTTGTTTTTTATTGTGCATCTTCTATATTATTTGCTGTATTTTTCATCTGTATTTCATATTTTCTTTGGAAACGTTGTGTTTATTTAAATCATGCTATATAAATAAAATTGGATTGTTTTCTGATGGCACTAATATTTGTCTGTTCTGGGAAAAATGTAAATGACCTGCATCAATAAAGAATGAGCAAAGTTGTTTGGGAATCACGGAAGCAACGTACACTTACAATTACAAACAGATGGGGTGCAAATAGAAACGTTTCACAAAAATAATTTATGGTTTCAAATTAGGGTTTTCCTTTGGGTATAGGGTTTCAGATTGGGTGGGGGTGTTAATATTACAATTTCCAGCTAGGTTTAGGCTTTCAAAGTAAGATTTCCAGTTAGGGGTAGGGTTTCAATTCAGGGTTTACAATTAGAATTGGGGATGGAATTTGCAATTACGGTTTTCTGTTAGAGTTGAGGTTTCAAATTAAGATTCCCAGTTAGCATTTGGGTGACAAAGTAGGGTTTCCAATTGGGGTTAGGGTTTCAAAGTAAGGCTTCCAGTACGAGTCAGTGTTTCAAGTTAGGGTTTCCAGTTGGAGTCAGTGTTTCACAGTAGGGCTTTTGTTGGGTGCAGGATATAAAATCATTGTATTGAGTTATTATTGTTTTTTTAAATGATGGTTTTCAGTTAGGGTTAGGATTTTAATTAGGTTTAAGGTTGGAAATCAGGCTTTCCTGGTCAAAAAGGGTTTTAAACGACAGAGTGCACTTTTAGGAGAAATTGTGTGTAAATAATGGCGATGCTAACAGCGAACTGCAATACTGCACTCTTTGCATACATTTGCCACAAACCCTGATGACTAAAGTGCTGTAGCTAGCATGCTTTGTCTGATGGCTTGCATGTGGCATAAGTGTGTCAAACCAGGGTTAGGGTTTGAAGTTTGGTTTTCAATGTGGAGTTGGGGTTAGGATTCCAGGGATTAGGGTTTCATATTAGCGTTTGTGTTCCAAGATAGGTTTAGTAGGGTTTTGGTTTCAAAAGGGTTTCAAATTTGAGCTGGGGTTTCAAACTAGGGTTAGGGTTTCATGTTTGGTTTTCAAACACCAGGTAGCCTTTTCAAATATAATGACCGTTTTTCAAATAGGATTAGGATTATGGGTTTAACATCAGGTTAGGGTTTCAAGTTTGTGTTAGTTTCAAATTGCGGTTGGGATTAGGGTTTGGCATCAGGGTTAGGGGTTCAGTTTTGGCACAAACCCAAATCTTCATCTATTCATTTGGTGCTTTTGTCACACTGGAGCAACACGGGTTTAGGTTCTTTGTTATGTTTGTCCTCCCTGCATGTTCACCTGTTCTATAACTGCCCCTGTGTTTCTTGTTAGATTCTGCCTGTTCCTGAACTGGGCGTCGCTACAAGACGTGCCGCAGCGGTTCCCCATCAGCTGTTGCAACATTAGCTATTCCTCTTACTAAACCTGCCATGTCAGGTGCTGCCATATTTTCTCCTCCCATATTTTCTCCTCCCTACGCTCGTCTGCTGTTGGTCATTCTGGACTGGATGTCCAGCCGCTGCACGTACTGTAGCTCCACCAAGCCGAGTTTGTGTTATTATTTAACGTTCTTGTTCCTTTTGGCATCGTTGTTGTTTGTTCTTGCAAACACCTTTTTCACCTCCGCATCCTGGGGTTCAATCAAGTGCTCCATACAGTAGAAGCTTACTGATTTACTGACAAAGCCCATAATTATAATAAATAAATAAATAATAATAAACAACACTGATTCATGATATGTTTTAATAAAAGCTGCTTATAATATATTTTATATTTGAGATTTATGATGCATTACCAACAATTGGTCCTGGGGGGTGTAGTATAGGAGATGTTTTCTCCTACAGACTGAAACTGCTGCATTGTTCAGAACAATGATGACCACCATTGTAAAATGACAGGTTTTATGGAGTTATTTGCAGAATGAAATGTCTGCAGACAAAACAAATGTTGCACCTCTTTCCTCTTGAATAATTGTAAATTATCACTACCGACCCACTTGTTTTCCTTTTTATATGACACACTCCATAAAATGCGGAGTAAGAAGAGCCTGTGCTCATAAATGACCAATGAGCAGAATGTTACAACGTCGAGTCCTGTCCTGCCTCTTTTTACAACAGAATAATGACTGAGGTCTGTCTTGGTGATAAAACACACTAAAAGGCATTTTAAGGTGCAAGACTCCTGAGTTGTTAACATTATGCTGCAGTAAAGAAACTACATTTATTACTCTTTTCATTCTTGTGTAGTCAATAATGCAGAGCACACTATGTGTGCGGTACTGTATGTGGCGTCATTGGCAAAACTACCACTGACCACAAGGTGTCAGTGTTGCCTACTTAGACTGAAGGAAATGGCCTCGCAAGACTTCATGACGTGAGGGGTCCTTCACCTAATAAACCGCAGTCTTTTTTCTGCAAGTCTTGATTCCAAAATGTGCTGTCATTTTATTTGTCTTCAAGCCGAATCTAGCTAAATATTGTCCCCTTAGAGTTAAATGTCACACTAATCTAGCAATTTCATGGTTCTACAGTATTACTCATATTTTTATCCAAGGAATGACAAAAGTATCTCTGCTCAGTGGGTCTATCATGATTAATAATGTACTAGTAATATCATCTTTACTACATTTGTGATGATTATGCAAATGAAACATCTAATAAATGAATACAGATTACGGCCACTTAATCCGATAAATCTTCTTGGGCGCCATGTGGAGGAAAAGTCAGGAGAAAATTCAGAAGGGAACCTGATTGAGAGGAGTTCCAAAAAGATGTGTGTTTCAAAAAATAAAAAAATTGTAATATCTACAAAAACATTAAATCACCATTTTAGCATGAGGTTAGTGATTTTGAGCATTGGGGACTGAATAACCTCAAAATGACCTGCAGAATCATTTAAAAAAAATACAGCAGCACAAACAAAAATGTTAACAAACGAGTGAGGCTCTTTTCTCTGGGGAGGGAAGCCAACCTTAAGGTAACCAAAAATGGAAGTAAAAAATAAAGTAATGGAAAACACACTCGGAAATGAGTACTTTCAGCCATTCCTGTGCCAGGGAGCGGATAATTAGGGGTTAATACACTCTTCTTCTTTTCCTTTCGGCTTATCCCTTCAGGGGTGGCCACAGCGAATCAATTGCCTCCATCTAACTCTGTCTTCTGTATCCTCTTCTCTTGCGCCAACTACCTTCCTTTCCTCTTCCACAACATCCATAAACCTCCTCTTTGGTCTTCCTCTAGGCCTCCAGCTTGGCAATTCAAAACTCAGCGTCCTTCTATCAACATATTCACTATTTCTCCTCTGGACATGTCCGAACCATCTCAGTCTGGCCTCTCTGACTTTATCTCCAAAACCTCTAACATGTGCTGTCCCTCTGATGTGCTCATTCCTGATCCTGTCCATCCTGGTCACACCCAAAGAGAACCTCAGCATCTTCATCTCTGCTACCTCCAGCTCTGCCTCCTGTCTTTTCCTCAGCGGCACTGTCTCTAAACCAAACAACATCGCTGGTCTCACCACAGTTTTGTACACCTTTCCTTTCATTTTAGCTGAAACTCTTCTATCACACATCACACCCGACACTTTTCTCCACCCATTCCAGCCTGCCTGCACACGCTTCTTCACCTCTTTTCCACACTCTCCATTGCTCTGGACTGTTGACCCTAAGTACTTAAAATCCTCCACCTTCTTTATCTCTTCTCCCTGTAACCTCACTCTTCCACTTGGGTCCCTCTCATTTACACACATGTACTCCGTCTTGCTGCGGCTGACCTTCATTCCTCTCCTTTCCAGGGCAAACCTCCACCCCTCAAGCTTCTCCTCCACCTGTTCCCTGCTCTCACTACATATCACAATGTCATCTGCAAACATCATAGTCCATGGAGATTCCTGTCTAACCTCGTCCGTCAGCCTGTCCATCACCATAGCAAACAAGAAGGGGCTCAGAGCTGATCCCTGATGGAGTCCCACCTTCACTCGGAACTCCTCTGTCACACCTGCAGCACACCTCACTACTGTCTTACAGTCCTCGTACATGTCCTGCACCGCTCTAACATACTTCTCTGCCACTCCAGACTTCCTCATACAATACCACAGTTCCTCTCTGGGCACCCTGTCATAAGCTTTCTCCAGATCTACAAAAACACAATGCAGCTCCCTCTGACCTTCCCTGTACTTCTCAATCAACATCCTCAAAGCAAATACTGCATCTGTTGTACTCTTTTTTGGCATAAAACCGTACTGCTGCTCACAAATGCTCACGTTTGCCCTTAGTCTAGCTTCAACTACTCTTTCCCATAACTTCATTGTATGGCTCATCAGCTTTATTCCTCTGTAGTTGCCACAACTCTGCACATCTCCCTTGTTCTTAAAAATGGGCACCAGCACACTTCTCCTCCATTCCTCAGGCATCTTCTCATTATCTAAGATCTTGTTAAACAACCCGGTCAGGAACTCTACTGCCACCTCTCCTAGACACTTCCATACCTCCACAGGTATATCATCAGGACCGAGTGCCTTTCCATTCTTCATCCTCTTCAATGCCCTCCTCACTTCTTCCTTACTAATCTTTGCTACTTCCTGGTCCACAACAGTCACCTCTTCTACTCTTTGTTCTCTTTCATTTTCCTCATTCATCAACTCTTCAAAGTACTCTTTCCATCTTCCCATGACACTACTGGCACCTGTCAATACCCTTCCATCCCTATCCTTCATCACCCTAACCTGCTGCACGTCCTTCCCATCTCTGTCCCTCTGCCTTGCCAACCTGTATAGATCTTTCTCTCCCTCCTTGCTGTCCAACCTAGCATACAAGTCATCATAAGCCCCTTGTTTGGCCTTTGCCACCTTTACTTTCACCTTACGCTGCATCTCTCTGTACTCCTGTCTACTCTCTTCAGTCCTCTCAGTGTCCCACTTCTTCTTAGCTAACCTCTTACTCTGTATACACTCCTGCACCTCCTCATTCCACCACCAAGTCTCCTTATCTACTTTCCTTCCAGATGACACACCAAGTACTCTCCTACCTGTCTCCCTGATCACAGTAGCTGTAGTTGTCCAGTCATCTGGAAGGACTTCCTGGCCACCCATAGCCTTTTTCAACTCCTTCCTAAATGTCACGCAACACTCCTCCTTTTTCAGCTTCCACCATTTTGTCCTCTGCTCTGCCTTTACCCTCTTCATCCTTCTCACCACTAGAGTCAACCTACACACCACCATCCTATGCTGTCTGGCTACACTCTCACCTACCACTGCTTTGCAGTCACTGACCTCCTTCAGGTTACACCTTCTACACAAGATGTAGTCTACCTGTGTGCTCCTACCTCCACTCTTGTAGGTCACCCTATGTTCCTGTCTCTTCTGGAAGAAAGTATTCACTACAGCCATTTCCATCCTTTTTGCAAAGTCGACCACCATCTGTCCTTCAGCGTTCCTCTCCTGGATACCAAACTTGCCCATCACCTCCTCATCATCTCTGTTTCCTGCACCAACATGCCCATTGAAGTCCGCACCAATGACAACTCTCTCACTTCTAGGGATGTTCTGCATCACTTCATCCAGGTCTGACCAGAATTTCTCTTTCTCCTCCATCTTACATCCTACCTGTGGAGCATACCCACTAACCACATTGAACATCACACCTTCGATTTCTAGCTTCAGGCTCATCACTCTATCTGACACTCTTTTTACCTCCAGGACGTTGCTAGCAAACTCCTCCTTCAAAATCACCCCTACTCCATTTCTCTTCCTATCTACACCATGATAGAACAGCTTGAACCCTGCTCCTAAGCTTCTAGCCTTGCTACCGTTCCACCTGGTCTCCTGGACACACAATATGTCTACCTTCCTTCTCTGCATCATGTCAACTAATTCTCTACCTTTTACTGTCATAGTTCCAACATTGAAAGTCCCAACTCTTAGTTCTAGACTCTTAGCATTCCTCTTCTCTCTCCTCCTACGGACACACCTTCCTCCTCTCCTTCTTCGGCCAACAGGAATCCAGTTTCCACCGGCATCGTGTTGGTGAACAGCACCGGTGGCGGGCGTTGTTAAACCGGGCCACGTCCGATCCGGTATGGAAGTCATTTGTCTGATTTGCATGTTCTGGTTTGGCAAAGTTTTACGTCAAACGCCCTTCCTGACATAACCCTCTGTATTTATCCGGGCTTGGGACCGGCACAATAAGACACTGGCTTGTGCCCCGTTGCTGCTACATTAAGGGGCTAGTTAGGGGTTAATACACTATTGTTAGTTTATTGTAACCGTGATTGATTCCCATAATATTATGACCTTTTGCCCAAACAGGCATTTAAAAAAATAGAAACTTTATTTTGTTTTGTTTGATTGTCATATTAGAACATGTACAGTAATATTTCAACTCTATTTTGAAAATGGCATTATTTTTCCCTCATAATAATATGAGTTTATTCTTGTAAAATGAAGACTTTGTTTCTTGTAGAATACAACTGATTCTCTCTAAATTAATATATTTTATATATATTCAGCCTTGTTCACTGTATTTTTCTCAAAAGCACCATGTTCAGTACAATGAGCAACGTTTTCCAAATGACTTTATATCACCAGCCAAGTCAGAAGCAATCAGACAAAAAACACAGACAAAGACACAACACAAGCCGTTTACAGCTCTGTTTTGTCAAATGCACAGCGTACGTTACGAAACAAGCTTTTCAAGTAACTTTATATATGAGCTGAGCTGAGGAAAACCTGAAAAAAAACATCTGCAGTGGAGGCAGTGTCCAATGCGACATGCGCCGTTTTCAACTCTGTTTTGTCAAATGCAAAAAGTTTACCAACTAACTTTAAATATCTTACCAACCGAAATAGACCAAAATATTCATTGCATTCACTGTCTATATTGTGTCTGTGTGTGAAAGAGTGAGAGCATCCCTAGCTGCGACTTTCGCCAGCCAGTGCATTCAGATGTAGTCTCATCTCACCTTTCTGCCCTGTGTTAGATTAATGTGCAAATGCAGCTATTTTTACTTGGAAAATGTTAAAAACAATTGTAATCCTTCATACAGTAACTATTCACATAACACAGTTCAATGGACAAATATTGATGTTTTTTTATGGCATTGGATTTTATGATGCATCACGCCACTGGACTCCTTTGTGAAGACGTCACAATCCGAGCGTGTGGGACAGTCATTAAAACGCAGACATGAGAGTGTTCGAGGTTTTAATGTCAAATTCAAACTTTTACAGGATTCGTTTTCATGACCAAACCATGTGCTGACAGGTCCTCTTCCTTCCTTCTCCTTGTCATAGCAAATGCAATTAGTTCAGTAGGTCAATAAGAGGAAGGGGCTAGCGAAAAACAGAGTGAGTCCCTTAAGAAAAGAAAACAAATCCTCCCTCCGACGTATTTTTTTCTTTCATCGTAAGTGCAGATTTGAAGCATGCCATTGTCCTTTATGATATCCAGTCGTGTGTCGCCTGTACATGGCTAACTAGTATAAGACTAACAGCACAAGGAGGGGGGACCACAGTCCACTGTCCAATCTGGTAAAATGTCCTCATTAAGTCTGCGTCCCCTCTTGTTTTAGCAGTAGTGAAACATGTTTAAACGTGCAGTATATTTCATAAAAAAAGATACACAGCCACACTGATTCATTTACAGTGAGTTCCCGTGAAAGGTGCAATAATGAAACTGCCTTAAAACAGCAGAGATAACGAGTCTCTTGACAGAGTTTCCTTTTGGGGCATCCATTCCAGCAGTTTGTTGTACGAGATGATCCCCACAAAGTTCATCAGTAAATTTGGAGACAAAGTCAGCTCCGGGTCGAGAGCACATGACATATTTGTTAGGTACATATATACAGTACAGGTATATGCTCTCTTTAATCTTTGCGCACTCATCCTCCGCAGGAATGTTAACTGCTGCAGAAAACCTTCAATGTCCCCCACATTCTCCCCTTCATGATCTGCACCAGAACAATGAGGAGACAGACTTCCTGACAATTTGCAGTTACATTCACATATTGAGACGTTGATAATAAGATCCGTGTAAGATGAAGGGAGGAGAGGAGCCATAAAAGGAACTCATTAAGACCAGAGGGACGTGCTAACCCTATTATCCCTATCTGCGCTCTCATGATGGGAATTAAGATGTGTTGGCCTCGATCCGCAGCCGGCGCTCCTCAAAAGTGGGAAGGGCGAAAGAGTTCATGCACAGAAGCAGGCGAGCGCTTCAGAATGTGCTGCATTTCTGTAAAGTTTGAGATGTCACCTCTCTTCCTGCCATCTTTATCTCCATTGCCCCAAAGCACAAAGTTATAATACAGATGTAACCAAATATGCGTGTTATCCCCAAAAGAGTTTTTTTCCAAAAAAGAGGAAAAAGTAGTTAGCATTATCTTTCATGCAGTGTCAGCTTTTTTTCCTCCCCACTATCAGTCCTACCTAGAGTATGCCAAATGTTTTATCTGCACATCGTCTAATGTTACATACAATAGATGTTCTTTTAATGGAGTTAGATACATTTCATGTTTAAAATAGCGGTGTGTATGTTAGTGTGCTTGTTCCTGCATGAAAGCGAATGCCCATTGTCTTTATGTTACAGTGTAAATGCACAGATTTGTGTATGCATCGTGTGTGTGTGTGTGTCTTGGTGTGTGTGGTGTTCATTCACACGCAGGGTCATGGTCTTGTAGGTGAGTGGAAAATGCTTTGTTATCCAGTGCACACATACTTTATATATACATACAGGCTGGGTGTGAAGGCATTATTTTAAACACACTCTGTGATGCTATTTATGCTCTTGTGTTCTGAGTGGTTACATTAGATTATCATAAAAAAATCACACAGTTGCAGTCTTGTTCTTAAAAGAGTACCTGCTTTAAGGATCATTAAGATGATCGTGTCATAACTGTACACTTGTACTTGGTACATTACAAGAAGCACAAGTAAGTTGGTGTCAATGTTTGTCCTTCAGGGTACCATTTACACTAAGGTAACCCACATCGGGCTAACTTAAGGACTACTTTAAGAAATTTTACATTTTTAACAAAAATGAACCTTGTATTATCAAACTGGCTTACATTTTACGAAGGAGTATTAGGGCCATAGTGAAAGGAAAACAAAATAATGGCACTGGGAGAATAAAGTCATAACTATACAATTATTATGAAAGTTATTATATTATAACAGTTGTGATAATAACATTGTAATAATGTAATACAATAAATTTGGTAATTTTATTTATGAGAATAAAGACAGTATAGTACCACAAAAAATATACAAGAATAAAGCCGTATAATAAGAAATAGTCTTATTATGAAAAAAAAAAATGTGTGTGTATATGTATTTATGTGTATATATACTTATGTATTTATTTACTATCATTTATTATAAACTATATATATATATATATAGTAGTAATTACTATATATTTTATGTATTTATTTATTTTACAAGGATAAAGTTTGACAAAAATGTCAACCGCAAGGTTTGACAAAAAAAAAAGAAAAAAGTCCTCATTTCACAAGAACTTACAGTATATTGAGAAACATAATGTCATTTTGAACAATAACTTTGTTTATTTAAATGTGACAAGAATAAAGCCAAAATGAAAAACAAATCAGTATTTAAAAATAGGTCATAAAGGTGTAATTGTATGAAGACAGTGGACTAGTAATTGACAAAAAAGTTCAAAGTTTTAAGAATAACGTCTTAATATGAGAATAAATGTGTAAATTATAAAAAATGATACCTTCTATTCATAACATTAAAACACTTTTGTTGCAGCTTTCTGTTTCTGCATTTCTATTTTTTGTTGTTTTATTGAGGCCCTAATACTTCTTTGTTAAAAGGAATCCAGATACATAATGTAAGTCTTCTCTGCATATGCATAAAAGCGAATGTTTGTCGCTTGAGTCTTGAAACTCAGGATTCTTACTGAAGCCCCTCCGGCATGGTGACTTAAGCGGTCTTTCTTCACACAGTTGCCTCAGTGGCAGAAGGTCAGGCATGCATCAGATTCAGGTAGAAAAAAATAAGGGAAAGATGAAGTTGTTCTCCTCCACATGGACATAATAGAATTATTGCCCGGAGGCAACGTTCACTCGTCATTTTTTTTGTTTTGTTTTGTAGTCTTTTGAAAAAAAAAGTGCCCCTGGGAAGAGCTCTCAAAATAGTTAATGCATCACTCGCTGAAGTTTAAGCGCCTATAAATATTAGAATCCACAAGTTCTGAATGCATGTACAACTTTTGGGAAACCATCATTTTCACCTTCTAAAAAGTCCTTGAAATCTGATGAGGGGCTGATTGCTGCATGGTTGAGGAGGTCACAGGTAGACTTCACGGCGTGACAACGTGAGGCAGGACGTGGTCTTGTAGTCCCCTCCAGTCCGGGTCAGAGGTATGACCTCAGCTGGGTTTTGGCCTCCTTCTCCTCCTCCCTCTTCCTGTTGGCGCCTCGCAAAGCCAGCGCTGCTGAAAGTGTCGTATGATGCAGACGTCATCTTCCGGTTGAGAAGGTTGCGATTGTGGTCGCCCATGTTCTTGTTCGCTCTTCCCAAGGTACCCAGAGGGTCACTGTTGACTAGGGGTAACCTCTGACCTTCTCCTGGGACAACCACTCCCGGTTCTGAGCTACCTACGCTACCCGCACTCTCACTGTCGCTCTCGTGGTCGTTTCTGCGCAGATTGTTGTTGTCGTCGCCGGGGGCAAAGGTGGAAAGCCGCGGGGGGTCGCTGCCGTGGCGTTGGCGCTGGCGAGGCGACAGGCGCATTGGCATCCAACACGTGTCTGAGTGTCCGAACTCATCACACTCTCGGGTACACTTTCCGGTCAGGGTGACATCTGGCAGCTGCCTGGCATCTGGACACAGAAGGCAAGCGACTTTAGAAGCATTTTTGGGTGATTTCATTTAAAGGTATGAGCGCACGAAAAGGTGCTGAATATTCAGTGAGGAAGACAGAAAAGGCAAGAAAGCCGAAAAACTGCTGACTAAATCCAGTTGTGCTCAGTGATCATGAAAGATGAAAGGTCGGCTAGAGAAGGAAACCACCGGTTAGACTTTAGAGAATACTATTATTGAATGCTAGGATGACTTGCAAGGAATAGAGTAAGCCTTTAAAATCCCATTAATGCTGGTTCAGGAGGTTAGTGAGCCACCCCACCCCCACCTAATGGCAAAGGTTGGCATTATTATATATGTAAAGCAGTCGTGTTCGGATCAATATTGACATGATCAATAAAACAAGGAATCATCAGGATGACAGACGGTTAGTTACGTTATTGGAGACTTTGTGGCATAATGCTGTGGCATAACACAAACTGGTTTGTTAAGTTTGGTCCAGTTTTTTGCATTTGTTGAAGGTGCAAATATGCCACATCCACACGTATTGTTGCAACGGGCCAACCATCTCAGTGAGGTCAAGGTTTGCTTAATGCGTATTTAGGGCGCACTTGAGTGAATCCACTACTCAATTCACTTAAGTGAGTGACTCATAAACACTTGACCCAGTAAAAGGGATCTAGTTTCCCATCACTAAGTAATAGAAGCAGATCAGTAACATCTGGTTTTGGAAATGTAATAGAATAACACAACTCTGAACAATGATTGAACAATGTATTGTTAAAAATCCGGGATACGAAAATACCTTTCTGATTTGTTTTGCTTTGGCTTACAAAAATGTATTCGCTTTACGAAAGGTAACAATACGCTCACTGCATTTTCAATCACTCTTCTCCCACAAATCCATCAAAGTCCTCATCTTTCGCATCTGACTTAAACAGCTGGGCAATGTCGCAATTTCGTCATCATTGTCGGCTGTCAGTCAGGTTGTCTGTCGGCTGTTCAGCAATGAAGCCGGCTTTCGTAAAAGCTCGGACAAGAGTTAAAGCAGATACCTTAGCCCAGGCATCCATAATCCATTCACATATGGTGGCGTAACTCTCCCGGCACTCGGCAAAAAAGTTGTTTAGCAGCATACCGGTAGTATACCTACTGGAGGCATGGCGAAGGTAAGTGTACATACGCTACATATTATGTAATGTTCTCAATATACATTCTGTTTCATGTTTTGTTATTACATTACATTTGTGTTACAATACTCTTTATTTATACAGTATTAAATGTGCGCAACAGTTAATACTGTGGGAAGAATTAGCCAATTTTCATGTTAAATGTTGTTCGGGTTACAAAAAAATTCAGCTTACAAAAATCCTTTTGGAACGAATTAATTTCATATCCCGGGGTTCCACTGTACCTGGTCAAAAGCCACTCTTAATTACTAACAGCAGAAAAAGAGGTTATAAGAGGAAATGAGGACACCCACACACAAGATGAGTGAACTTGTTTTGATTGTAGAGGAAACATTTGGAAATGTTAACACGCTGCCTGCAGTTGTAGGAGTTTGAGTTGAAGGAAAAATGAACGACCAACAAGCAAAAAAGACTATCACAAACAAAGTAACCAGACAAAAGGAAAAGAACTCCAATACTTGCATTCATTTTTTTTTGTTATTTCTTGTTTTTTCCTAAATTGGGAAACATACATCAAACATGAACAAATACATTTACTAATTAATAAAAATAAAGTGATTAAAAATATGTTGCCTTGGTTTGAATAATTTAGAATTGAATTATAGCTATAACAAATACTGTATATGGCTGATTCTACAGATGGTCCTTTAGCAATCGTGTCTTTCATCAGTGCTCATATTATTTATCTCCCTGGAGAACATACAAACACCACACAGAGATGCCCACACAAAGAGTCAAACCCTTGATCTCCTGACTGTGCGGCCTGCATGCTAATCACTAGGCCACCGCGTGGCACATTAGATTATTTATTCATTTCTTCGTTGCCGAATGAGCTGTCTACAAACTCCACTCGATTTACAACTTCATTTCAATTTCCTTTTCCTTCCTGATTAGGTACTGGTAGCCTGATTCATGATAACACAGGATGTGAAGAAACAATCAGTATTTTGCCGGGACTATTTTATCTTTAGGCAGTTAAAATCTAATGTTTGTGAATGAAACAAGAAGAATACAGTTGTTTGCCTAGCCTAACGCTTCTAAAGTAGAGGCCGCATGAGCCTAAACAAGCACGTAATTATGCATTCTAATGTTCTCGGCTAAATCCCTCTTTTCATTTGACCGTGACGAAAAGTTATTAACTCGCCCCCTCACCCCACCCCGAAAAAGGAAAAAAAAAAATCCCCAGAACTCTCCTGTCTGTGTGAAAGCAGTGCTAAACTGCATGTTGAGAACCCAAAGCTGCCAAGGTCAAAGTGACCTTCATGCTTTACCACAGTTCTTCCTGTTCTGGCATGTCTATATGCTGCGCAAGGGAAAACAAGACTTTTTTTCCATAGCTGACTGTGGTGATGGTGATTCTTAAGAACACCGTATTTTGTGGCAAAAAGAGGATTTAGACAGCAGAGAAACACAAATGACTGAGCTATCCATATAAAATGCAACATAATGTAAAGTTCAGTTCTCACACAGGACTATTATTTGAGGTCAAGCTTGAAAAAGTAAAGTCTTTCACCGAATAGCGCGTGGACAGCCTTGAGCAACAGTAATAGAAACTTCTGCAAAATGAATTCCAAAATGAATTCAATCAAAGTATTTTCTTTTGCGCAAACTTTGCCCTTTGGAACTTCCTCTTCAATAGTCACCAGTTCAAAATCACGTTTCCTCTGTACTACTGAGCTTTTGTCCAATGTCCTTCTCTTGTTGATGGTTGTAAAGTGTCTTCCAGTGTCGGAAAAGTGCCCAATAAATAAAATGCATGACTTCTGCAAACGCTGTAATTGTAGCGGGGCGTTTTTTTACCTAATGCGCAAAGAAAATGGGGTGTTAACCTCAATTTATTTTTTTATTTTTTATTAGGAGTGCATGAAAGATTTTAAAGGAAAACATATCTCTCTTTGACCACACGTTAATTTACTAACAAGTATATTGGATAACACAGCAGCAACAGAACCAATGTCGTAATAGTACTAATGAGCAAACTGCTCAGCCAGCATTTCCACAGCTGAAAACATTTTAAAGCACATGCAGGGGTAAAAAAACTGCTGGATGCCGTCCACTCGTGATACTTCAAATGCAGCTATTGCCATCATGCGGAGCTAAGAAAAACTGCACCAGGAGGTTGCCTACAGCCACAGCTGTTGATGCCATTGTTATTTGTTATGTGTTTTTGTAGACACCACACAGGATGACCATAGAAGAATCAGTAGTTAATTGAATAATGGTATTAAGTTATTGTTATTATAATGATAATGATTGTGTGTGTGCACGTATTTCATCTTTATTTGGCACACATCCCACTTTTATTGTGTGGGCATTTCAGCTGGTCTAAATAAAAACCCTGTTAGTGTGTGTATCCACTGACCATTCTCCACATGTTCCTCCTCCCCCACACTGCCCTCGGGTGTGGTGCGCTCGTAACCTTCCTCCGGCAGTGGCAGGACTCCCAAGCGCGGCCCAGATGAACTCTTGCTGCTGGGTGTCTCCGAGTCCTCCAGGCCGCTGTCATAGCAACCAGCGTCCTGGGCCTGACTCACCACCGAGAAGGTCACTCGACGAAGGGTCCCCTGCAGGGCAAGCACGCACACAAACACAAACAATATGGGATTAATCATTAGGGAAAGTCCTAATCGGAGATTGTCAATCTGGGGATTAGGTATGGCCAACACATATTGAGATGATCTGATTGTGTTTATGTTCAAGGGTGATACAATACAGGATAATGTTATCAACCAATCATGGTGGCCTTGCAAACTTTTCGGGTAATCTGGATTAGGTTAAAACGGCTGGGCCTTGACTGAGGTTTAAAAACCTTTGGCCTGCCCCTGCACTTATTCTTCATTTGGAATGTGGCTTTATTGCAGCAGCTGGGGAACATACAGTCCTTAGAAAAGTGTACCGCACCATATTTGTGTAGAAGAACGAGGTAGTAGGTGCCAATGAACGGCTTTTAATATGGAGCTACACAAGTGGCCAGTCAGCAAAATAAAATGTCGTCATTAGAAAACAACATAAACAACAGCCTTTACTCACTGAAACAAATTCTAACATGTATTATGCAGAGGATAATGTAAAAAGACAGGACCGTACCACTTTTGATTCTGGCGTGGAAAGACGTGTAAACATTTCTTTAACAAGATTACATTTCTGTAACATCATTCCCTTTTCTTGGAGAATGAAGTAAGATGTTTATTATGAATTGAAAGGACACGACCGTACCATGTGCATTTTGAGATAATGCAATTACTGAAAAGGGAAAATAAAGTCCTTGCTCGACCCAAATGACACACATGCTGAAAGCTTCATGGATATTGGTTTTGTAGTTCTTCCATATTCCTGTTACCAAACAAACAAACAACAAATACACCACACAGCTTTATATAGTTTATAATGCACAATACAAGTATTTTTGGTATTTTGTTTTACTTTTCGATAGATTAGATTAGGGGCGTTGAACGGTTACATCATTGTGCTGTCATTGTCTTTGAATTCGCACCTAAAACTGGACTTTGATGTGCATGTGAGTATGATTTACCTTGAAAAATATTTCTAGTTCCGTACACATTTTGTACATAAATGTACCACAGGCCATGTTTTGCCCTGTGCGTGAACTTTTGAGTAATGCAGCCGCATTTAATGTCTCAGTTATAAGAGACACACTAGGTCTCCTGTACTTACTTCCTGGCATGATGCTGTTAGCCATGGTAACGCGACAAATTATATCCAAGTAGAGACTGAGGGCTGCAAGAAAAGTATAAAAGTATGAGAGTATAATATTACAAAGGCACAAACGATAATGGTAATGGTTTAATTTTATTCGAACATGCATACAAATTACATTGGAATTCACCACTTAATACAATTGACAGTTCCACATGTCCAAAAGGCAGAGGTGGGAATAAGTCACTCATGTACAAGTCACAAGTAAGCACCAATTTATGAGCAAGTCTGAGTCAATCTTTATGAGAACCAAGCAAGTCAAGTCGAGTCACTGCTTCTCATAAAAAAATTGTGTCAAGTTAAACACGTTTTAATTAGGCCAGTTTTACACATTGAAAATTTCAAAACAAGAGTTATAAACTTTTAGACTTTTTTAAAATTACATATTTGACAACAAACAACTCGTAGGGCCAAACACAGATGAGTTAAGAATAACAAAAACAAAACAATAAACAAATGAAATAATAAATAATACAATTAGTTGTCCTGATAATTTAATTTAAATGTACGAGATTAAAAGTGGTAATTTTACGTGTCATTGTGTCGTAGGTTTCCGAGGAAAACTACAGAATTGTTCTTCAGTAGGTAGGGGAACTTCCCTCTGGCTTCAGACAAGCTTTTATTGATCCACCTTGTTCCGTGCCCCCATTTGCTCAGTGACACACTTGTTGAATGATAGAGGTGTGATGATTGATGATTTCAATATAAATCATAATTTACATGTAAGCAAAAAAAGAGTTCCCAAACATGTTGAAGGCCATTCCCCAAAATATTTCATTCTTTTTCAGAAACCTACCAACAAAACTCCTGAACTTCCCAGCATGTTAATCAATGGGTTGGATATTACTGGCAGCAGACTAGCCAATTGTAAAATCAGAAAACTACCGATGCTTCATTTCCTTATATTTTCAACCCAAACTCAATTTCACAATTATTTTCCAAGGATCAGAACGTTTTACCTAAAACTTTGCATCCCTCTTAAAGCTAAGGAAATTCATCAGAAAGTCCTGTCTGGAATCTACCCTTCCAAGCTTCTGTGATGGGGATATTGAATCAACTGAACATGATTTATAGTTGTATAAATTGTAAGGCCCTCTGGGAAGAAGTTCATGTCTGGATTTCCTCCAAAATCCCAAACCTGTCTGAATTCCCTGCAAAGGATATCATTTTTGGAATGCTGGAAGGAGAACAAAAATATTTAAATGTTATGAATGTAATTGTAGGTAATTTTTTTTAATCCACAAATGTTTTTTATTGAAAAGTAATCCTACCTTCCCCACGTTTCACAAAGAACTCGGCCATTTTTGTTCCTCATGGACAAAAAAACAAGCAGTGGACTTACTTCACACAATCAAGACCTTGAAAATCTTTTTTATCCATTCCTTTTTATTTATTCTTTTTTATTTTTCTGCTTCTTTCATGTAAGTTCCTTCCTATTTGATCTGTTATCATGTAGCCTGGTCTGGCCTGAATCTTTCTTTGACTGTTTTCTCACAGTCTCTGCCAATGTTGTGTGTGTATTTGTTAATGTGTGTGTTGTAATGAAAACATAAAAAATAAGGTATATAAAATAATAACATGTTGGTACAACCACGAGCCGCACAACATGTCCCTGAGCTGCGCAAGGCCATTGTTGTACATTTCGGAGGATTAAGTAAAACACGTTTGTAACGTTTGTATGCTAAAACCGCCAGCTCTCATAGAAAAAAATAGCGCAGTGAAACTTCAGGTTGCTACACCGGAAGTTCCACCCATAGTCTGCTTCACGTCAGCGGCCTCAAGAATTTTCCCCTATTTCATTACATTTGTGCACTTCCTGCAGTTTTAGTAAGTTTAAGATGCACAAGTAAGGCAATGTGGCAGTGTGTGAAATAGTAGTCAATGCCCTTGTCATGGTAAAAAGGTGATAGTAAAAAACATAGCATTGACTATAAGACAGACAATTGACTTTCCAATGAATGAAGAGTTAGGTGTAGTAGTGAGTAGATATAACATTGGATGTAAACAGTAGTTCAGAACCCCGCAAATGTCATCATCTTTCCGTCTGTTGGTTAGATTGGGTAGTGCTCAGTTTTGATAATGAAAAGGTGCCAATAGTAAAGGTAAGTGCAGTGGAAACGGAACTCGGAAATTCAATCATCATTCTTCCAAAAGCAGGCTGCTCCAGAAGGCCATCTCCACACCAGCAGTGACAAAGCTCCAGGCGAGGCAGTGATTCACTAAGTCCACATCATTCACTCAAAGCGAGGATCACACCTGCTGTGATTTCCAACACACAAATCACCTCCGTGTAGTCAGTGTAGTCGTGGAAACGTACATCAGAGAGACTTAAATGACTCCTTATGGCCTCAAGGGATCACTCAGCACCCAGAAGCCCATTTCTATAACACCACAGCTCATAGTTCTTCTCATACCCATTTACCTGCGTTCAACATCACAACCCTTTCAATTTCCAATGGCTTTGAAACATGCAGGGTGCCGGGGAAAAAGAAAAGGGAACAGACACAAAAAAAATACAGATTAGGGGGGGAAAAAACGAACAAATTGTCGCCTCTGGATGATCTGGAGGGAAAAGTGATGGACGGCTGGGATAAAAAGCCTCTTTCTCTCCTTCCAGACACAGAAGAAAACAGAACATTTCACCTAATGAACATGAAAGGCAGCAAAATTAATTAAGCAGAAGGGCGCACATGTTTGGTTGTCATCTTGCTTTGAGATGAAAGAAGGAAGAAGTCTAATGAAAAAAAATGTAGTGCTTCATCAGGGATACAATCTATAAACAAAAGTTTTGGGTTAACCTCGGGGGCTGCAGCCGGCAGGCCCTTAGGTGGATGTCCCAAAAAGTCTGCTTATTGTTTTGATCAAACAAGTGTGTGAATGTGAGTTTGATGATGAGTTTTTCCATCCAACTATTTTTTGACAAATGAGAAATCAAGACCCTAATGCCATTTTGCCATATACACAAGAAAGAATTTGGATACCTTCTCAGAAAAAACATCCCAGTTTAGACTAAAAAATGTGTAACTATGGAAACTGAGCATAGGGTACCTCACTCACATTACCTTCTCCACTCCTGGTTTACAGCAAATAGACTTGATTAAAAAAAATAGATCAACTGTGTAAACAGTCATTTCTGGTCTTGTTCCAGGGTGGAATTAAATATTAATAAAAACATGTAGTAGAATATTAAGTGGGGGGGAATAAAAAGTGGGGGGGGGGCAGGTGTGGCCAAATGGAATAAAAAGCTTGCTGATTTTTTGCAAGATTTGTAATGCTCTATAAAGATCTAAAGCACAGGTGTCCAAACTTTTTCCACCAAGGGCCACATAGTGATAAATGTGTCACGATCCGGGTGTTGTTACCGTGACAATTTTGGGTTCTAGTGGGATTTTCCTGTGTTGTGGTGGTTTCCGTGCACTTTAGTTTTCCCTTAATTACACACACCTGTTCCTCATTTGTTGGTGGGGCTATTTAAGTTCAGGTGTGTGCACCTTTAGTTTGTCGGGTCATTGCAGTTTTGCCAGTTTGTCATGTTTGCCGTTAGTGCCGTTTTTGCATTTCTGCCTTTTTGCCATCTTTACCAGTTTGGATGACATTAATTAACCTAATATTCATGTTTTTGGAATGTGGGAAGAAACCGAAGTACCCGGAGAAAACCTACGCACACATGGGGAGAACATGCAAACTCCATACAGAGATGCCCAACAGAGATTCGAACCCTGAACCTCCTAACTGTGAGGTCAACATGTTACCCATTCATTCACCGTGCGGCCTAATTCAACTCTGTGCTAGAAAAATTAGGTAACATTTCCTCATTATATTAGGAGTTTATTCTTGTAAAACTGTAATTTTTTTCTCCTTTAAATAAAACTTTTCTTGCTTAATATTCTTATTTCATTCTTGGAAAATTACAGCCTTTAAAAAAAATCATTTATACTGTTGTTTTTTATTTATATAAAAGGAAAGGTGTACAAAACTGTGGTGAGACCAGCAATGTTGTTTGGTTTAGAGACAGTGCCTCTGAGGAAAAGACAGGAGGCAGAGCTGGAGGTAGCAGAGATGAAGATGCTGAGGTTCTCTTTGGGTGTGACCAGGATGGACAGGATCAGGAATGAGCACATCAGAGGGACAGCACATGTTAGAGGTTTCGGAGATAAAGTCAGAGAGGCCAGATTGAGATGGTTCGGACATGTCCAGAGGAGAGATAGTGAATATATTGGTAGAAGGATGCTGAGTTTTGAATTGCCAGGCAGGAGGCCTAGAGGAAGACCAAAGAGGAGGTTTATGGATGAAGTGAAAGAGGACATGAAGGTAGTTCACGCAAGAGAAGAGGATACAGAAGACAGAGTTAGATGGAGGCAATTGATTCGCTGTGGCGACCCCTGAAGAGAGAAGCCAAAAGGAAAAGAAGAAGATCTTAAGTATAGTTTTGTAATTATGACTTTATTGCCATAATATTTTGACTTTATTCTTGTAACATTATTAACTATTTTTAAAACCTCATTTTTCAAAAATGACACCTGTATTCATTATTTTGTTATATTTTGTCATAATATTAGTTTTTTTTAAATATTTCATTTTTATTTTTTCTAAAATACAGGATTTTTCCTTATAATATTTTAACAATATACTCATAAAAATATGCCTTTTTGTCATTAGACTACAACTTATTTCTCTTTGACTGTATTATTGTAAAATTACTGCTGATTTTTTCATATTTATGTATTAGTTCTTGTCAAATTATATTTTAAGAGTGTGCTGAGAGTCAATAAAAATGGCAAATGGCTGCACTTTGGACATCCTTAATCTAAAGAATTATCTCCACAGATATATTTTCCTCCTTCTTTATCTTTTCTGTGTTTTTATCTGATGTCATCATAGAAGGGTGATGACAGATGAAAAATGTAATGATAACCGCAGAACTGAAAATGGAACTTATAACATTGAAGGAAATTGCTACAGGCGGGTCTGTCTCGACCGCTCAGTTCAACATGGATAAATCAATAGTTTAAAAAAAAAGAACAGATTGTACATCAGAAGTTTGCTTTATTAAGTCTTCATTTGAAGAGACTCACCTCCCAAACTTGAACAGTAACATCTGTCACCTATGAAAGTTAATCTTCATTTCACTATTTGTATTACTACTTTTTACACATGTATTATAGTTCTGTGTTACTTAAAATAGTGCCCAAACTTTTTGTAATGAAACTACAAACTTGATTACAGTAACCATAAAATAATGTTACTAACAAAATAACGTTACTACTCACTGTGGACGGTAACTCGACTGTGATAAGTGAATTTTTGGGAAGTAGGATTCTTTATTTATAAATCAAATACGTTCATAGAGCATAAATAACTTGTTAACGACCTTTTAAATATGGGTTTTAACATTGTAAAAGCCATCTCGATGTGAAACAAGACCCCATAGTCACCTTTACACTTGTATTACCCAATATAGTACAGCGTATTGTAAAAAAGGCTCATGTGTGTTACTGTGAATGTGTTCCCTTGAGGGACTGAGTGAGGGGCGGACAAGAAGTGATGTTGGGGGTTCAGAGTTGAGTTGGACCGGGAATGACAAAGTCTAGGTGAATGGTGGTTTTGTATTCATTTAGTGTAATTTGATGTTGTTTCTGTCATTGTATTGCACAATCCATACTACCACCATGTACCGCTGTATAAATGACAATAGAAAAATATCCACAGTGCGCCAATAACTTCCCACTCCTCTCAGAGGGAGCCATTTGCCAGGGATTTCAAGCTAAACTTCATTCATTCATTTTCTATACCGCTTATCCTCATTAGGGTCACGGGGATGCTGGAGCCTATCCCAGCAGACTTTGGGCGAGAGGCGGGGTACACCCTGGACTGGTCGCCAGTCAATCGCAGGGCCAAGCTAAACTTACCACTGATAAATAGAAATACTCTTTTCTTATCAATATCTGTTCAGGCTTCTAGCTTCTAAAATAAGAACAATAAGAATGCAATGTTCATTCTAAACACAATTATAGTAAAATAAGTGGAGTCATTAAAGAAAATCAAAAACATTTGAGGACAAATATATTAAAGGGTCCCTGATATGATTTATCAACTTTTCTTATATGTTATTGTCTTCTTCTTTTCCTTTTTGGCTTCTCTCTTCAGGGGTCGCCACAGCGAATCAATTGCTTCCATCTAACCCTGTCTTCTGTATCCTCTTCTCTTGCGCCAACTACCTTCATGTCCTCTTTCACTACATCCATAAACCTCCTCTTTGGTCTTCCTCTAGGCCTCCTGCCTGGCAATTCAAAACTCAGCATCCTTCTACCAACATATTCACTATCTCTCCTCTGGACATGTCCGAACCATCTCAGTCTGGCCTCTCTGACTTTATCTCCAAAACCTCTAACATGTGCTGTCCCTCTGATGTGCTCATTCCTGATCCTGTCCATCCTGGTCACACCCAAAGAGAACCTCAGCATCTTCATCTCTGCTACCTCCAGCTCTGCCTCCTGTCTTTTCCTCAGCGGCACTGTCTCTAAACCAAACAACATCGCTGGTCTCACCACAGTTTTGTACACCTTTCCTTTCATTTTAGCTGAAACTCTTCTATCACACATCACACCCGACACTTTTCTCCACCCATTCCAGCCTGCCTGCACACGCTTCTTCACCTCTTTTCCACACTCTCCATTGCTCTGGACTGTTGACCCTAAGTACTTAAAATCCTCCACCTTCTTTATCTCTTCTCCCTGTAACCTCACTCTTCCACTTGGGTCCCTCTCATTTACACACATGTACTCCGTCTTGCTGCGGCTGACCTTCATTCCTCTCCTTTCCAGGGCAAACCTCCACCCCTCAAGCTTCTCCTCCACCTGTTCCCTGCTCTCACTACATATCACAATGTCATCTGCAAACATCATAGTCCATGGAGATTCCTGTCTAACCTCGTCCGTCAGCCTGTCCATCACCATAGCAAACAAGAAGGGGCTCAGAGCTGATCCCTGATGGAGTCCCACCTTCACTCGGAACTCCTCTGTCACACCTGCAGCACACCTCACTACTGCCTTACAGTCCTCGTACATGTCCTGCACCGCTCTAACATACTTCTCTGCCACTCCAGACTTCCTCATAGAATACCACAGTTCCTCTCTGGGCACCCTGTCATAAGCTTTCTCCAGATCTACAAAAACACAATGCAGCTCCCTCTGACCTTCCCTGTACTTCTCAATCAACATCCTCAAACCAAATACTGCATCGGTTGTATTCTTTTTTGGCATAAAACCGTACTGCTGCTCACAAATGCTCATGTTTGCCCTTAGTCTAGCTTCAACTACTCTTTCCCATAACTTCATTGTATGGCTCATCAGCTTTATTCCTCTGTAGTTGCCACAAGTCTGCACATCTCCCTTGTTCTTAAAAATGGGCACCAGCACACTTCTCCATTCCTCAGGCATCTTCTCATTATCTAAGATCCTGTTAAACAAGCCGGTCAGGAACTCTACTGCCACCTCTCCTAGACACTTCCATACCTGCACAGGTATATCATCAGGACCGAGAGCCTTTCCATTCTTCATCCTCTTCAATGCCCTCCTCACTTCTTCCTCACTAATCTTTGCTACTTCCTGGTCCACAACAGTCACCTCTTCTACTCGTCGTTCTCTCTCATTTTCCTCATTCATCAACTCTTCAAAGTACTCTTTCCATCTTCCCATGACACTACTGACACCTGTCAATACCTTTCCATCCCTATCCTTCATCACCCTAACCTGCTGCAAATCTTTCCCATCTCTGTCTCTCTGCCTTGCCAACCTGTATAGATCTTTCTCTCCTTCCTTGCTGTCCAACCTAGCATACAGGTCATCATAAGCCCCTTGTTTGGCCTTTGCCACCTTTACTTTCACTTTACGCTGCATCTCCTTGTACTCCTGTCTACTCTCTTCAGTCCTTTCAGTGCCCCACTTCTTCTTAGCTAACCTCTTACTCTGTATACACTCCTGCACCTCCTCATTCCACCATTAAGTCTCCTTATCTACTTTCCTTCCAGATGACACACCAAGTACTCTCCTACCTGTCTCCCTGATCACAGTAGCTGTAGTTGTCCAGTCATCTGGAAGGACTTTCTGGCCACCCATAGTCTTTTTCAACTCCTTCCTAAAAGTCACCCGACACGCTTCCTTTTCAGCTTCCACCATTTCGTCCTCTGCTCTGCCTTTAACCTCTCCATCTCCTTCACCACTAAAGTCATCCTACACACCACCATCCTATGCTGTCTGGCTACACTCTCACCTACCACTGCTTTGGTATCTGATCTCCTTCTCCTTCAGGTTACACCTTCTATGTTTCTACACAAGATGTAGTCTACCTGTGTGCTCCTACCTCCACTCCTATAGGTCACCCTATGTTCCTGTCTCTTCTGGAAGAAAGTATTCACTACAGCCTTGCGGCTACATTTTCTTATATGTTATTGTACTGTTTGTAATTATGTTCGACATTACTACATTTCTGAATACAAAATGGGGTAAATTAGCAGGAATTACATTACTAGTTCATGGCGCCACTCATGACAAGCTAGCTGTCGCTTTTCAGTCTCATTTTCGGAAGTGCAAGTGCCCAATTGCTTCATCCATTTTTGTCTTAAGCCTTCTGTCTTTTGTAAAAAACAACAAACTTACAGTATCACGCGGATGCTGTCAGCATCTTGCAGTAAGACAACACTTTGGCATGACTAGAATTTTGCTAAAAAATATATTGAAGCAAGTCGACAATCTACTCGTTAGGCGTTTGTTTACTCTGCTTTAGAAGCGAGGTGTCCCCCCGATGACATCACGTCTGGAAACGAGACTGAACAGCTGAGCTAGCTTATTATGGCTGGCGCCATAAGTTATGTAATGTACTGTAATTTCTGCTAAGTAGAACATAATTACAAACAATAGATAACATATATACAGTATTTTTTGGACTACAAAGCGCACCAGAATATAAACTGCACCCACTATTTCTTTTAGAATTGTTATTTTATTTTATTTTTTTACATATACTAGCCGCACTGGACTATGTGCCGCGGACATATACCGCTATGTTGTGAAATTAGATTATTCTTAGTATTTACAAGGAAGGGATAAGCAGAAAGGAAAAAAAACTGATTTTGTGAATGTTTGTTTATATACCTTGCTTCCAAGCAGTGCCTGTAACACAGCAGTAAAACGGCTCAAACATAACAGAAAAGTCATTTTTATTCATCCTCTTCCTGTTTATTGAAACCACTGAAGTCATTTTTTCAGTGTCTTTGAAAAGTTGAGGAGCTTCAGAATATCTCCATCACACACAGTCGCTCTCAATGTCGCTTTTCATCTCCATAATGAGGTTGTGAAAAATAAAAATATTTTGCATTCGTGCTGCGTTTTTCTTTGAGCGCGTCAAAAACTAGCATCTGCGCATGCCCAAGTCCCAGTGCATAATGGGAAGCGATCGGGTTTTAAGCATTGTTCGTTCGAACAAGTTTTTGATGCACATATAAAAAAGTTAAAGTAAAAGTAGTACATTTACAAGACATAAAGTCGTTAATTTAGAGATAAGATTTAAAGTAGTAATTTTTACAAGAAAAAAAGTCGTATTTTAATCTTTGACCCAGGTCAAGGGTCAAAAAAGCCCCCTGTGTTTATAGCTGTCCTTTGGCAATGCCTGTTAAAAGAAGCATTAAAATCATCACGATTTCGAGAATTAAGTCGAAAATTGACGACAATAATGTTGTATATTTACGGGAAAAGTTTTGTCATATCACGTGAGTAAAAACGTAACTTTACAGGGAATAAAAGTCGTAACTTCATTTTAAAGGCTCCTGCGAAGCCCGTGACAAGTGATCAATGTTTTGTGATAGACTATGGCCTATTATTATTGGTAAAAAATATTGAAAGAAGCTACAGTATATGTAGTATTCTGGCCACCGGACATCAGTATTGTTACATTGATGAGACATTTCCTTACATCACATTACCTTCCCACTGCATGGAGTCAGCCATGGTATTTCCGACATGATTGAAAGTGTGTGAGTAGTACGTTTTTGGCTTCCTACTTTTTGCTTCTCTCCTACTCCGTTTGAAACACCTTCTTGAGTTTAGAATAAGTAAACTGGAGAGGATAAGTAGTTAGCGGCATTTGTCCCTGCAGTGATCCCGTAGCCTGTGCAGTGTGTTGTAAACAATGAAAAAAGAATTATTTTATGTCGACAGGGCTCTATTAATGTTTAAAAACATCTTTAGAAAGTCATAAACATATTTCCTATGCTGTAAGTACAAAATAAGTAAGTTTACTAATACTGAATCCTACTTCGGGGAAATTCACCTATTGCAGTCTGGAAACAATTAACCGTGATACACAATTAAGGGTGACTGTAATTAATTTCTGTATATGAAGTGTGAAATTGTTTATTAGTGATAATCAATAAAAGAAATGTGCTTGACAGGTAGCAGATAAGCAACAGAGTATAGGAAGTGTGAGAGGCATAACAAGTAGTTCAGCTGCAGTGTTTGGAAATACAACATGAAAAACGTGTGAAGATTTATTTTATTTATAAAAGTTCTCCAGACCCAAGGCATGCTTAGCCCTTTGCCCACTTGCACTGTGCATGTAAGTGTGTGTGTGTGCAAGTGTATGTGTCTGTTCCACTACAGAATTCATCTGTTCAGCCATAATTCCATCTAATTCAATTTCCCTCTGGTTCCCTTGCTGGTCCAAGATGCCCTCTTTCATTCTTTCACCCGGCTAATTTTATTTTCCCTTCGCTCTATCCTTGCTCCCAATGAAGCCCACCCCCACACTCCCTCTGAATGCAGTCAACTCTGTTTCTCACAACAGTAACTCTCCCTATTCTCCTGGTCCGCTCTTCTTCACCTCCTTTCCTCTTCCTCTTTACTAGTCAGCTTTATGATGTGACGATCAATAATGTGCCCTTGACCTCGTTATGAGTCCCTCTCCTCTTCCCCACGGAAGTCTTTATTGACCCATAACTCCTTCACTCTTGCTGCCTCTCTTCCTCTCATCCTTGAAGAAAAGATCTGCTGAGGTCTTTGGGAAAAAAAAAAAAACTTAATTAAATTAATTTAGTGTCTAAACCGAATGTGTTGCAATCTTTCCGCTTTTGCTTCTCATCTGCAAAGTTCCCAGAAACATGCAGTGCAGGTCAACAGTCACATACAATGATAAACATATTTATACTGCGTTTGAACAACACTACTAATACTACAGTAGACCTGAAAATAAGAAATGTGTTTTCCCTTGCAAAAAATTGGAAAAAGACAGATTGTGTTAAGTCCAGCTTTTAGAGATTTTGAGGCATACAGGTTACTCAACAAATCTGTTTTATATTTTCCAAAATTCTGTTCTATTTTTTCAACATTTTTTTTTCACTTTTTTAAATTTCATTTTTTACATTTTACACGTAATTCTACTAGCATAGAGTAAGTACTTTTTGGGTTAGTGAATAAAATGTCCATTAGTTAAGTGCAATATATTGATACATTGATGCAATATTTCAATCATTTTCTAATGTGAAGTCAACCTCTGCACACATTGCTAAAAAATCTTCAACAAACTGTAATGGCCGTGCTTGTGATTATTTTGAAGTATGTTCTGTGTGTGTTGACAACGATGACAGCATTTCACACACATTCATCAGTTTCCACGAGATTCCACCTGTAACAGTAAATTCAGTTTTTACTGGCCAATTTCGTGATTCTGTATGCCGTTCCAGTGCAGAAATCATAGGGCCCTACTCAATAAGTGTAGTGTTACAAGAAAAAAAAAGAACAATTCCCTTTTGTTAAGATTGCTTTTATGATAATAATATAATAATAATATAATAATAATTCTCAAACTCAGAAAATATGTATTTACTTTTTTATAAATTGAAAAACATTTGTGGTCCTACCTTTTATTATTATTTATTATTATTGTTTATGAAATACAGTCATCAAATCTCTCTTGTGGTCAGTTGGTTCCAGACCCGACCGTGATAAGTGCATTTAATATTCATAGGATTTAATATAAAATATGATTTGATATTAATATAATAAATATATTAATAAAATGAATAGTTCTGTAGTTAGAGCATAAAAATCTGTTTTTGAATTTCTAATTATGGGTTTTAACATTATTAAAGCCTTGTAGCCATGCGATAACACCACAGTTGTCACTTTTATACTCCTATTAATGTGTTTACATCACATTGCATTGCCTCGGGATTGGCTCCACTGCAGAGACATGCAGCATAGCAAGATAGCAAGTTAACTAGTTTGCCTTTCCAATTAATTTATTCTAAACTTAAGAAAGAGTTTCAAACGTTTTCAAAGTGGGAAGAAGAATCCCAAAACTTACTTTTGGGATTAACCTTTTAAACTTTTTATGACTTGATGTCAGCCACGACACGCTCGTCTGAACCGTGGCATGTCAGCTCAGTTCTTCTGGCTCAGTAGCCAGTCTCCATGCGGTGTAAAAAGTAATGTAATATAACGTCATGTTTCATAACATTACTGATGACTAATGACCAGAATGCCACATATAACCTGTCTTTCAACATTTTTGGACTAATAATAGGCCACATTCAAACATGAAATTGCGATCATTTATTAATTATTTTTTATTTTGATTTTTTGTCTTGTCCAGCATCATAACAGCTGAATGGGAGTCAAGCTGCCTTTAAATGCTGAGCAAACTTTCTTTGCCAAGGGATACTTCATAATCCAAATGAATCTCCCCTGACATTTGACTGCGTTTATTATGAATTTTGTTGCGCCACATTACAATGCCTGACCTGACCTGAAAAGGAACTGCGGGGTGGGCGGGGTGGGGGGGTTGGGGTGGGGGATATAAGAAAGGGTGCAGAAGAACCC